>JACXGK010005436.1:0-33045 GCA_016801125.1 Novumbra hubbsi | reverse complement strand
CCATCTCTGTGCTTTGGGGCTCCCATTCAGGGCATGGCACATGGAGAGGCCTCTAGCCATCTCTATGCCGTTGTGGGCTCCCCAGTCAGAGCAGCTGCAATCAGTTGACTCTGATTGGGGAGCCTACTTAGGTTAGTTTTACAGCCACACCCGGTGTGGTTTATTGTTTGTGAATGTCTCAACAGCTCACGGTTTGTCTCTGTTTAATTCTGTTTTCAAGCGAATGCTCTACATGTTTTCTGTATATCGTTTTTATGTTAGTTAGTCCTTTCATTTTACGTGTACAGTTTCGTGTAGTTTGTATTTGTTTTTGTCTTTGGGATTAAAATCACCTTTCCTTTTGAAAAATGTCTGCATATGGTTCCGCCGCACAACAACACCGTGACAGGTGCCATGGTGCATGACAGAAAAACGCAGTAAGTAGTATGAGGTAAAATTACAGTAAATGTAAAATGTGCAAACATTTACTTAATAAGTTGAAAAGTGCAATGTGCATGAAGGAAGTCCAATGTATTAATTAATTTACTGTAAATTCAAGAAACCAACTTGGATACCAAACAATGACTTAGCCATAACATAAGTTATTATACTACCAATAGTATAATCCTCCCGGGGTCAGTACATATCCCAGGAATTTACTGAAGATACTTTGAAGGTGCTCATTTCAGTCTTAACAAATTGCTTGTTAACCTCTAGGCGATGTCCAACCTGACGGGTTAGATGTGTTCTTCCAGGGAGTGGGAGTAATTCAATATGGCATCAATGTGGACAATGGGAAGTTGGTCAATCATGTCTTGTTCATAAAAGCCAGGACCACGGTGGGTGCATTTGTGAGGCCATATGGCATGACTAAGTATTGACAGTGACCCCAGTTGGTCTTCCATTTGAACCACTGACGGACACAAATGAAACTATAAACACAGAATGCCAGATAAAACCCAGTTTTATGGTCTCGTGAATATAATTGTTCATGGCCTCTGACTCTGGTAAAGAGAGGCTAATGAAATGGTTGTTCTCGCCACAATGTAGGCAGAGCTGATCGCAGATTTGTTGTTATCTCTCAGCAGGAGTAAGGGAAGATTGACAAATCTGCATGGGTTCCGGGTCAACTGGACGGGCATAACTGCATGGCTCTCGCACAAGCCTGGGTATCGGGGACAGCCTAGGAGATTGTCAAGGGAGATGGACATGGTGATGTACTGGTTGAGATCGGTCGGTACACTGTGAGGAGACTGCATTGGAACATCTACCTCCTGAGGCCAGGGTGCGGAAATCCAGGGCAAAGACAGCTGCTGTTCGAGACCCCGTTTGTCTCGTAGAGCAGATCCCCTGTATGTCGACGGTACACAGGATGGTTGAATGTGTCTTTAAACAAGGAGTGAAAATGTGACTCTGTAGCCAGGCTGAGCTGTTGGCGGACCACAGAGAGGGGGCCCAATCCAATGCTTTCCCACAGAGTAAGGAAATTATGACATCCACTTTATCCTTTTCTGAGACAAACTGCACGGAATGGTGGTCCAGATACATAAGAAAGCCCTTGCATTCCCCTAGTGTACCTTGTACTTGTCTGGCATTGACACAGAGGGTAGCAATCGAGTGGTTGCCACAGTACCTGACCGAGGAGAAGCAGTCTGGCAACATCATTTCCCTACTACATAAAGGAGGTTGGAGAATCTGTCACAAGTTTTATTAACCAACACATGACAACTTTTACCCCTGTGATTGGCGTATAAAACTATTCAACAAGACAATATTTGCCAGCCCACAGGGCCAGACAGGATGCAAGATTTATCAGAGTATGCAAAGATCAGCAGACAATGTTCCAAAGATGTTTACCTCTCCCAGGTTCTAGAACCAGCATGTTTTAAAGAGTAACAGATCAACAGCTCATGCCATCGCTATTGCTCTCCACACTGCCCACTCAGTTTGCACTTAGTCCCCTCCTGTACTCTCTGTTCACTCACTCATGACTCCAACACCATCCTCAAGTTGGCTGACAACAGGGCAGTGGACTTTGCCCACGCATTCACACAGACCTACATTGACGCTCCTACGCACACACTTTATACACAGATAGCATGCACACATATGCATACAGAATCCGACAAACACTCTTGAATGCACATACTTCCATTCACCTCATTTAACATATATTCTGTTGCTTAGTTCCAGGGAGAATTGCACAAATTTGCAACTCGATGTTGGATAGTCTATGAGAAACTTTTATCCAAAATAAACGTTTTCCTGAACAACCATTCCCAACTTATAACGTATATGATCATTTTAGCTACTTAAAAATCTATGGACATAATAATGGCATGAAGACAATATACGCAAATCACCTGAAACCAACTCTATATTTGGTTTAATGTTTCCTTCTAATGTGGCAATTAGAAATTAAATAGGTGGACATGCCTTGATTTTTACACATTCTGATTATTTGTAATTGTTTGTGAAATAGGTTTGTAGGACACCTGAGCTGATATTTGCTGTTTACAGGATGTATAAATGCCATTGAGTTTTTTTTATGTGCAGAAAGTGTTTCGGGAAAAGAATTGCTGTAGAAATCAAAATGTATTAAAGCCTAAACGTATGCTGAATTGTTACAAGTGGAAACATTAATAATATTTATGATCACTTTATGTATGTGTTATTTTCAAATTATGTTTTAAAATATGGAGGTTCTGGAGATTTAGCAGTTCTAATCTGGTCTGATCTGTAAAACTCACAAAAATGCAACACTGCTAACAAATATGTAGCCGCCCCCACAAAAGTGGAGCAACTCACAAATATGTAAGGCCACTCACAAATGCTAAGCAAGTCACAAATCTGTAAAATGCAGGTGACAAATGCTGTAACATAAAAAAAACATGTAAAAGCAGTCTTACGGTAATTTGCTAATAATTCTCTATTTTTGTTAACAATCCATTAGTTGTTTTTAAATATGAACATATATTTTTTGACAGTGATTTAGTTGTTGCATTATGTTTTGTGACTTCTAAACTTAGAAGTTGATAACATTTTGATAGATATCTATCTCTATAGTTTTGGGAAATCAGTCTTTGCATGTAAAATGCCACATCAAAACACAGTTAGCTGTCTAATCTACATCTACAGTGCAATTGATTTTTGAGACACCCGAAGTACATTCATTTTAAGTAGAATGCTACATGTGCTTTGTAACATTAAATTGCAGAGGCAGTAAGTTCTGTGCTGATCAATCTAATTCAGTTGGTTAAAAACGGCTTGGTAGTAAATGGCAGTAAGGGTGAAAGGTTGTCTGGCATTTAGTAAAAACGTATTTATTATTTATTGGAGGTATGCATGAAGTTTTTGAGCAATTACACTGTTTATGTGACATAGGCTTAGCCAGAAATTATGAGATGATGACCGCTTAAGGAGAATAGTTTTGCATGATGACACAATGCAAATATTTTTCTTTCATTACTGTACTTAATACTTTTTTATCAAAAAAATTTTATACGTTAAATCACATATTAAACTCTCCTAATAGTTTTGTCACAAAACCTCTACATTACGTAGTAAGTGTTCCTACTCAAATCTTGAACCACTTCAAAATACAGTGCACCTACAGTTTATGAAAACTGTGTGTCTCACAAGGTGACACACACAGGTTAAAATGGCAGTTAAAGGATCATTTCCCACACCTGCAGCTTTTTATATTTGGATCGGTGTCTGTGTATAAATAGTCAGTGAGTTTGTTAGCTCTCATGTGGATGCACTGCGCAGACTAGATACTCAGCCATAGGGAGCAGAAAAGAACTGTCAAAAGAACTGCGTCACAAGGTAAAGGATATTAAATGATATCAAAAGTCTTGAAAATGCCAATCAGTACTGTTCAATCACTTATTAAGTGGACAATTCAGCAATCTCTTGATAACAAGCCAAGGTCAGGTAGACCAAGAAAGATTTCAGCCACAACTGCCAGAAGAATTGTTCGGGATACAAAGAAAAACCCACAGGAAACCTCAGGAGAAATACCGGCTGTTCTGGAAAAAGACGGTGTGTTCTAAGGAGCACAATACTACGATACTTGAACAAAAATGAACTGCATGGTCAAGTTGCCAGAAAGAAGCCTTTACTGCGCCAATGCCACAAAAAAGCCTGGTTACAATATCCCCGACAACACCTTGACATGCCTCGCAGGTTCTGGCACACTGTAATTTGGAGTGACAAGACCGAAATAGAGCTTTATGGTCACAACCATCAGCGCTATGGTTGGAGAGGGGTCAACAAGGCCTATAGTGCCCCACTGTGAAGCATGGTGGTGGCTCACTGATGTTTTGGGGGGGTGGTAGCGCTAAATTCATGGAGAATCTTGTGAAAATTGACTGCAAGATTAATGCAACATGTTATCAGCAAATACTGGCAGACAATTTGCATTCTTCTGCATGAAAGCACAAGGCCAAGTTGATCCTCCAGTGGTTTCAGCAGAAAAAGGTGAAGGTTCTGGAGTGGCCATCAGTCTCCTGACCCTAATATCTTTGAGCCTCTCTGGGTAGATCTCAACTCTGTGGTTCATGCAAGACGACCTCCTGAAGTCAAAAGGTCAAGATAGTGCCAATTATACCTATAAGGATTGCTAAGGTAACAGACAGCCCTGTAATGCATGACAACCGTTTGAATGGCACATTAACCACAGTAGTATATGGCAGTACTATTACGCCAAACTAAACCATGTAGTATTTACATAACTCCAATCACGGCGTACATTCTGCAATATCATGGTTCCGTGATGGTGCCTCCCACAGGTTGTGCAATGAACAACACTGGCCTAGCTGGTCATCCCTGCCCAAAGTCACCCTGGCTGTGATGCTGATGTTAAATCCACAGGATGTTTTTGAACAGATAGTCATCTAAACATTGTAATATATTGATGAACAATGTGGCCATGAAAGGTCCTAATCCCCATCCCACAAAACCAAAAAAGCCCTGTTTCTTTCTAGGCTTCTTACTGGTTAAGACTTTTTGCAGGATTTGTTCCTAACCACTGTGTTAAAACAACTTATTGTTTGCTCTGTGAGGTTTTAAGATGTTTATCTGTATAAGCCATTTTGGTCAGTTACTGATGTAAAAACAGCTTAATAAAATAAATATGATTGATTGACTACAACCATGCGTGATTATACCATCCTTCATCAAGGCAAACTCCTATGCACATGATGCTATGATTCAGACCATACAATTTTTTAAATCAAAGTTCCAAGATAACTTTTTTAAAAGATGGAATTATTAAGAAGCATGGACATACAAGGTTCAAACCATGGTATAATTTCATGATTCAAACTAAACCATTGTATAAGTACATAGATGAAAGTAACACATTTTAGGAAGTTTGTTGTCAACCTTTGATTCATTTAATAATGTATTATTGGATGTATTGATATTTTATTAATAAGACGGTTGAACTAAATGAACAACACTTCCATAGAGGACTATTCCAGCTGTTAATATTCGATATCAAGCATTCTAACGAGTAGCATATAGCATCAATGTATTAATTGACCTTCTAGTATATAGTAATACTATCAGGAATGACAACTTATTCAACTCAGTTCCCAAACATACTGAATCCACCGATTCTGGTTCTAAGCCTACCTGAAGACTGTAGGATGAAGACGCGCTGTAGTAAACGTGCCTGTCTTCCTCGTCAAAGCAAACAAATCCAGGTAATTTACAGCGAACTGTAGTTGAATATATTCAAAATCCTTTTCCCAACAGGTGTTCTATGAATGTAAATAGTTTTACATCAAAATTGTTATTGACTTTAATGGATGCCAGTTCCTCTCAAAACGACAGATTTCGCTCGTCAAGTGCCTTCCAGTCTATTTGTTCGTTCAGTGCGTCTCCAATAAGGCGCAGTTTTTTTTAAACGGTATTCAGAACACTGACTAACACTTACACGCCCACGCACACTGCTATAATCGCATGCCTACAGCCTCCTTATGTTTCCAAAATCCAACCCTTCCCTATCATGCAATGCCCTCGCTAATTTTCCAGGAGTCTGAACTCTTGATCCAATCCTGAACTTATTACAGGCTCTCCGGTCCTTTCGAGAAGCTTTGTACATTCTTCGTGCGATTATCTTTATGTTTCATGTATTTTTCCAACGCACATTTCTCACCAATAGCCCACTCTCTTCAAAATGTCATAATCATTTAATAATTAATTACAGAGCGCTTGTTATGCCAACTGGGCTACGCGTCTGTTCCGTTCGAGAATGAAAAATAAACAGGTTTTAGTAGGCTACCAGAAAAAAGGCTTTTAAGATATATATTCATCTGTGAATTCTAAAAGTCTACATCCTCATGTTAAGTATACATTTGTATCTTCTAAAACGTTAAAATTGTATTAAGATGCACGGTTTCAGTCTCTTCATTGTCACGATATGATATCTACGATAGTTGGCTAATTTGCAATGTGTGAATCAGTAACATTGGTCTTGGTCTTTCAGGGCCACCTGTTGGAAGTTAATGGTACATTACAAGGTTAACTACGGTTTGACAAAATGTCCGACATTTGATGGTCAACAATTGTATTATTCTGACTTTAGCCTTCATGCACATTTACTCGATTTTTATGTGGGATGAGGTAGAAATCTTTACATAGTGTGCTCCCAAACGTTCCATAAAGGTTAGGTGATTGGGGAGACCATAAAAGGCGTTTGATTCTGGTGTTCATAAAATCACTCTTGAATGTTTTTAGCAGTGTGTTTGGGGGCATTATCATCCTGAAATATAGAAACATCAATAGGTAACAGTGTTCACACCATAAGTTGCACCAGGGTCTATTAAATAGCGTCATATTCCTGTGCCGTTATACAACCATGCAGAGCAATCATCAGACCCAATGACTCCCACAAGATGGCTGCCGACACCATTATTCATATCCCGCCATGTTTCTTTTTTTTTTCTGGTATGAGCACCAACTTGTTGTTGGTACATTCAATATTATCATAATTTCAACAACCTCTTATTTTATTCATTTTATTGTTTTTAATGCCTGCACAAGCATACCCAGATACTCAACAAATAACACCTAGAATCATACAAAAAGGCTCAAGATAGTTTGACTGTACTGACATGACACAACAGTCCAGCACTTGCTGCCTAATCTAAGTGCAATTTGTATTTACTTTTTCTCTATTAAGACCATCTCTCCAGATGCCAGAGGTGCAACCATCTTTCCCAATATATAACATGTTTTTATTTTCAATTGTGGTATATCTCTCTTTCGTACTATAATGCTTCATTAAATAATTTTGTTAACTGTAGTGAATCCTTAGATGCAGCTTTGAAGATGTTTTACCCAAAAGCAGAATCATGTTTTCCATTGAATGAGCAAGGTCTCAGTTCACCTAGCAACACTTTCTATATATTCATTTCTAACTTGATTCCATGCCCCATTAGTCACTCGTGAACTTGGTTCCAGAAGTTAACAGCTATTGGACAGTACTAAAAGAGATGCTCCACTGTTTGGGTTTCCTCCTGACAGTGTCTACACAATGCAGATTGTTCATTCATCCATATGCTGAGCATCTTCTTTGTTGCCAGAATTTTAAATAACTTATATTAAAAACTGCAGTGACAATTGTTGTCAAATGTTGTCTTACTGTGTATACAGCATCATACACCTGATGCCATAGAAGTGGAACATCAAACTTATCTTCCCAAAAGGTTAGGATTTCATAAGGTTTTCCAGTCAAACTTTTTATAGTAAGCTGGGACAGATACATTTTATGGTTGATCCCTTTTAGCCATGCATGGTTTTTTATTGATGGTCTCTTAACAATTAACAAGGAAGCCCTGTCCCCAAAGCTACATAGCTTGGACCGTGGGATGATGAGGTGGCCAGCTGTCGATGAGCACTGTGACAGAGTGGGTTGGTATTGGGGAATAAGATCAGAGAGGTATGGTGGAGCAAGCTGATAGAAGGTTTTCTAGATGAAAAGAATAATTTTATAGCCAATGCGCTGAGGAACGGGTAGTCAGTGATGTTCCCAGAGGATAGGGGTGATGTGCTGCCAGGACTTGGTGTGGAGTCTGGCTGCTTTGGACCATTTGTAGCCAATGGAGAGATGAAGAGTTGATGCCAGAAAGAAGAGAGTTGCAATAGTCAAGGGGTGAGGAAATTAATGCATGTATTTAGGGTTTAGCTATGTTATGGGAGAGTTATCCTTAAGCGTGGCAATGTTGCAGAGATGAAAGAAAGCAGATTTGACTGCCTGTTTTTTTTGTGGTGTTCAAAGCTGAGGGAGTCCAGAATGGCACCTAGATTGTGTGTGTGAGGAATTGGAGAGACAATGGTGTCATCAATGGTGAGAGTGAAGGTGCTAGTTTTGGTAAGCCTGGATTCAGTGCCAATGATGTGTCAGTTCTGTTTTATCACTGTTGAGCTTAAAAGGTTTATTCTAAAACTTAAGTTTTCCTGGTTCACGGGAAAAGTCAACTTAATTCCAATTTACTTAAGCAACTCTATGAAATCAAATACTGTCCAAACTACTTTTAATGTGATCACATGGTGCTCATAGAGAGACAACCCTGACGAAAGACACAGTTACGTCACAGACAGACAACTTTATAACGTTAACCCCTCCCTTCACCTGTATAAGTCAATCAGAGAATTTGATGGAAAAACTAGAGAGAGTTTTCCCATGAAAAACAGTGACAGAGAAACAGAGAACAAAGGCTCTTTACATTCTCCGAATGCCACATAATCAATACAAAATGGAGGATATGATTAATATATTATGCAATTATCAATAGGGCCTACAGATGGGCATAATACAAATAATCCTCTACAAGCTTCAGGAAGTTTTGTTGCATCCATGTTTTTATTGTTGATAGTGGGGATTCAGTATGAAATCTAGTCGCAGTTTATCAAAAGCCTTTTTAAAATCAGCAATAAATAACAGGCCAGGTATATTTAAATCTTCATATTGTTCTATATTATTTCTAGTATGTGACATACATACAAATATACTGGCCATGGATACAACTTGTTTCATGTATGATTTCGTTTATTACCTTTTTTATTCTGTGTGCTATACATTCTGCTAAGATCTTGGCATTGCAGTATTGCAGCATCAGAGGCCTCCAGTTTTTTAAATGTGTAGGGTCCTTATACTTACCATCCAGGTCCTGATTGAGTAACAAGGATATTATGCCTTCCTGCTGAGTTTGAGATATTGAACTTTTTTCAAATGATTAGTTAAAACAACAGTAGGACCAGCTCTTCAAAGAAGGTGAGATAAACCTCAGTAAGAATTCCATTGAGCCCTGGTGACTTTCCAGTCTGAAATTTTCTAATAGTCTCTAGAAGTTTCTTTAATGTAATTTTCCCATTACCTTGTTCTTTTTGTGCATTTTATTTGGTTGAAACTGTTACTATTGCATATTTGTATACTATGTATCTTTGCTTGTAAAAAGGTTACAGTACAGGGCTGTTTTCCGAGAGTCTCTCGAAACGCCCATGGACACAGGTATTGGTTAACACAAAGTTTGCTGCTGCAGAGTTAAAAAAAAAAAAAAGTCAGATGTTGCTGTGGTATACTAAGGTATAATTACAAGCAATTCATAATTTTCAAAGACTATTGTAGAGAATTACTTTAAGTACATACAAATAGTCAATATTTGCAGTGTTGACCCTTCCTCTTCAAGACCTCTGCAATTCACCCTGGCATGCTGTCAAATAATTTCTGGGCCACATCCTGACTGATGGCATCCAATTCTTGCATAATCAATGCTTGGAGTTTGTCAGAATTTGTGTGTTTTTGTTTGTCCACGCGCTCCTTGAGGATTAACCACAAGTTCTCAATGGGATTAAGGTCTGGGGAGTTTCCTGACCATGGACCCAACATTTTGATGTTTTGTTGCTCGAGCCACTTAGTTATCACTTTTACCTTATGGCAAGATGCTCCATCATGCGGGAAAAGGCATTGTTTGTCCTCAAAACTGTTCTTGGATGGTTGGGAGAAGTTGCTCTCGTAGGATGTTTTGGTACAATTTTTTATTAATGGCTGTGTTCTTAGGCATATTTGTGAGTGAGCCCACTCCCTTGGATGAGAAGCAACCCCATACATGAATGGTCTCAGGACGCTTTACTGTTGGCATGACACAGGACTGATGGTACGCTTACCTTTTCTTCTCTGGACAAGCGTTTCTCCGGGTGCCCCAAACAATCAGAAAAAGGTTTCATCAGAGAAAATGACTTTACCGCAGCGCAGTCCAATCCCTGTACCTTTTGCAGAATATCAGTCTGTACCTGGTGTTTTTCTAGCAGAGAAGTGGCTTCTTTGCTGCCCTTCTTGACACCTTCCTTCAAAGGTCTTCGCTTCACTATGCGTGCACATGCACACACACCTGCCTGCTGCCATTCCTGAGCAAGCTCTGCACTGGCGGTGCCACAATCCCACAGCTGAATCAACTTTAGGAGACATCCTGGCGCTTGCTGGGGGCCCTGGCGTTTGCCGGGGGCCCTGAAGCCTTCTTCGCAACAATTGAACATCTCTCCTTATAGTTCTTGATGATCTGATAAATGGTAGATTTTGGTGCAATCTTACTAGCAGCAATATCCTTGCCTGTGAAGCCCTTTTTGTGCAAAGCAATGATGACTGCACATGTTTCCTAACAGGTAACCATGGTTAACAGAGGAAGAACAATGATTTCAAGCCCCACCCCCCCTTTAAAGCTTCCAGTCTGTTATTCTTACTCAATCAGCATGACAGAGTGATCTCCAGCCTTGTCCTTGTCAACACTCTCACCTGTGTTAACGAGAGGATCACTGACATGATGTCAACTGGTCCTTTTGTGGCGGGGCTGACATTCTTGAGTGTATGCTAATTGCTATCATAAAAACTGTGGCAGCACTCTGTGAAATGTAATATTTTGTCATTCTCAAAACTTTTGGCAAAAGCTTTAGGCTTAATCTGTGTCTGCTTAAGACAATTAAGCTTCAGGGATATTTTACGAAGCATACTTAAGTTATGAAGCATACACAATTGTGAATCAATGTCACATGTTTTGGTGCAAATTAAAGTGACAACAGGTGCACTGGAGCAGCAAAAGCAAGATAACCCCCAAAAAGACAATCGTTTTGCAGGGAGTGGGCACAGACAACTGCTCTCTCCTTATCCTTCCTGACTGATTTTTCTTTAGTTTTACATTTTGCCAGTGTCCTTGTCACTACTGGTGGCATGAGGCTGTACCTGCAGTCCATTCAGGTTGCTTAGGTAATCCAGTTCCACCAGGATGGCACATCCACGTTCGTTGTTGCAAGAAGGTTGACTGTGTCTCAGTACAGTCTCAAGAGGATGGAGGAGGTACCAGAAGAGTCGTTACACAAGAAGAGCTAGACCGAGTAGAATGGCATCAACCCAGCAGCAGTATAAGAAACTTCTCCATTGTGCAAGAAGGAACAGGAGGAGCACTGCCAGAACCCCACACTCCAGCGGGCTTCTGGTGTGTATGTTTCTGACCAAACAAAAACAGAGAGTAGCATGATGGCAACCCAGCACCGTGCAACTTGATGTCTTATTAAGTATTATTAACTTGTTTTCTAGTTAAAAATATAAGCACATTTTGTATCTGATAATACTGCTCGATTTTAGAAAATATGCCTTAAATTGTCATGGCCGAGTCTAGTCCAGGCCATGTTTTCTTTTTGTTTGTTTCCTTTGTTTGTCTAGTGTGGGCTCCAGGCTCTGGTGCTCCAATCCACATCTTTTATCTCACCTGTTCAATGGACACCCCTGCAGTCCGCTCATCATCAGCACCACGGCATATCAACCCCATGCTTCCTTTCCACCCCATCCCTGTTCAACGTTTCTATTTGCTGCATCCATACCACCACCATCCTCTGTCTGGTCGCCAACACCTGTCTCCACTCTCGACCCCTGAGAACACCACCATCCACCTTCTAATTTGAGTTAAATAAACCTGTTAAAAATCCCTTTTCATGAGTCATGCGCTTAGGTCAACCAGCCAGATACCATGCCAATTCAGCCTTAACATAAATATTAAGTCCTTGAGTGGCTGAGACTTGAACCCGATTGAACATCTCTAGAGAGCTCTGAAAATGGCTGTGCACCGACACTCTCCATCCAACCTGAGGGAGTTTAATAGGTCCAGCAAAGAAGAATGGGAAAAACTGCCCAAAAATCAGACTCAAAAAGACTTGAGGCTGTAATTGCTGCCAACGGTGCGTCAGTAAAGTATTGAGCAAAGGCTGTGAATACTTATGTACATTTTTATATTTTCATTCTTAATTTTTTAAAATCTATTACAAATATTAAACAAACTATTTTCACTTTTTCATTATTGTGTGTGGAATTTTGACTTAAAAAGTGAATTGAATCTGTTTTGGAATAAGGCTGTAACATAACAAATTGTTGAAAAATTGAAGCGCTTTCCTGTTGCACTCGCCAAGTTGCAAAGCAAACAACGTTCAGTGTGGCCAGCTACCCAGCGTTCTGTGTGGCTAGCTACCCATCGGACCCATGTTTTTTCGGCCACATAAACGTTAATTTTTCCTTAACCCTACAACAAAACCTTCCACAAAATAATGGCGTCAGGCGTTCTCCAGGAGGAAGAACACAAATGCAGAGCTGTACCGAAAAAAACATACACTTTATTGCTGAACACGGAGAATACTCGTAGGCCAAAACAATGAACAAACATAAGGGCTACTTCAAGAAAACTCCAAAGGCTCTAATAAAACCAGTACAACAGAAACAAACGAATGGCACAAATGACAGCAACACATGACAAACATATGACAATGAACCAACAAACACTCAAGCCTGAAGGAAACTGAAATAGGGTCCCCAATCAGAGACAACAGCGTACAGCTGTCTCTGATTGGGGAGAACGAACAAGAATCAGAGTCAGGTCCTGGCTGTGAGCCCCAGCAACAGAGAGAAGGCAAGAGGCCCCCAGCCAGGACTTGACAAATAGCAATGCAATCGGAAATGAAAAGCACATATTGATACCTGTCATGTCTCCGTAGTGCAAGAACTGTAAGAAGAGTAAGGTTGGATATAATAAGGAATAAATGTATATGTGAGATTACATTAAGTAGGGGGTAACCCCACTAAACGAGGAAAAGATCAGGACCAATGATGCATTTTAGAACTGGGTCTAAACAGGGCCTTTGAGATCACAAGTAATTATCTAGGAGATCCTGGTGTGATTGAGACCTGGGTTCTAATCCCGTTCAGTGCATATCGATAGTACCATCCCCCAGAGGGTGGGGCATATTGAATCTGCTCTGTCTGTGAATGGATGTCAAGACCAGTTGATCCTGTCTAGTAACTCAATTGTGGTTATTTGCAGTATAGTGCCGCCCCCTCCAGTTCATAATATTCCATCAAAAACCTCCTGGTTCGGCAAGTAATGTGAAAAAAGCAGAAAGACTTAGTGACATCTGCATAGGTGGACGCTATCTTACTAATGAGGAAAACAACAGACACATTCTAAATAAATAAAATACTTTATTTGGTACCAAAGAACCTTGAAAGACATGGTGTCTACTTTGAGCAAACTCTCAACTAAAAACAATATCTTGTCTATCTGGAAACATAATCGCAATATATTATGGGCGGCCTAGTATTTAATACAACATTGGCATTTATTACATTCATTAGGTAGTATATTGGTCTAATGTGCATTTTGCAGAAATGTATAGACAGTATATAGGGTGTCTTCAGAAAGTATTCAGACCCCATCACTTTCAGTACATTTTCTTGTGTAATGCACTTTGTTTCCCCTCCAATGTAACACTTGGCATTCAGGCCAAACCGTTTGCTTTTGGACTGATCAGCCCAGATAATTTTTTCTATCATGTTCTCAATCATTTAGGTGGCATGTCATGTGCCTTTTACTCAGGAGTGGCTTACGTCTAACCATTTATCATAAAGGTGTGATTGATGGCATTGCTGCTATATTGACAGGTTCTACCATCTCTGCAGATAACCCAGAAGCTCTGTTAGTGGCCATTTGGTTCTTGGTCAACTCCCTGACCAGTGCTCTTTTACTCAGGAGTGGCCAGTGCTCTTCTTATTGGGTTTCTTAGTTTGCCCAGTTCTAGAAATGTTTTTGGATATACTTAAATAATTATACGTTTAATAGAATAATCACTTTCGATTAGGAACCATCTAAAATCAAGTTGAAAAACTTGAAATTCTTGAAAAATCTACATCATATACTATACAATTTCAAAAACATAAAAAGGTTTAATAATAGTTCACTTTTACAGTTATAGTACTGTGTCTTTTTAATACTACCCTGGTCCAAATATGAGGTTAACCAGAAAGGTGACACCCTCATTAGTCATCTCTCTCATCAAAACCCATCAATTACAGCACACAAATACTTGCAAACCCATACACACGACATTGCTTAAGGTAACTGTTTGCTATTTTTGTGTTCAAACCTTTGTGACATCGACAAACCAATTTGCCCACACTAGTAACCAGTTACCTTGACTATGTCCATGTTACACCAAGTAGTCAAGAGAGGTTATAAGATCCAACAGCAACATATAGTGTGTGCAAAGGGATATGCTATTTAATACACCTCCTAACATTTCCTCTCTCAAACTATACCTGACAGGAAAAAAGATTTGACAACTTACATTGCTAGTGACTGTAGCTTTTGATGGACGTGTGTGGTCAACTTCTCTTCAATCAAATAATGATGATTGTGGTGTGTAGCCGACTTAAACTACTATTTCAAATCTTTCTTGAACTTTAAATGTTTTATCTGCTCAGAAGAGTAATTTGCCAGGTGAGTCAGGTTTGCAGTTCTTAGACTATTCCATTGATCCATATGTTTTTCTCAAAGAGATATATTCCTTTTGGAAAAACCCATCTTCTCAGAAATTCAATTCAAATCACACTTGGAAAATTGCCGTCCTTAGACCTGGCAAATAAGTTTGCTAACGCTAATCACTCTAACCCAGCGCCGCAGAACAGCCCCCAGATGGACAAACTAGGTGGACACATTGGGTGGACACATTGAATGGACACATTGAATGGACACATTGGGTGGACACATTGAATGGACACATAGGGTGGACACATTGAATTGACACATTAGGTGGACATATTGAATTGACATATTAGGTGGACACATTGAATGGACACATTAGGTGGACTGTATGAGATGAATTACTAAAATGTTAAACTAAACTTTACAAACTAAAATGTAAAACATAGTTCCAACTATAACAAAATGTGGTCAGTTCTTGCATCCATAGCACTGCCTAATTTAGCCCTGGGAAACTAGGTGACACCATTATACTAGGTAGAAAAGAAAACCATCAGGCTCATGGATCTTTTATAGTAAGAGTACTCTTGGTCTAGGGCATAGTGTCCTTGGTCAAAGAGGTCGAGGTCGATGGAGGCCTGCCGTGTGGTGGGTCAGTGGGGGGCTGTGAGTAGCCTTGTTAGGGGTCCAGTTTCCCAGCAAGGCATGGACTGCCTTCCTGTGGGCCAATCTGTGTGTGATAGAGAATCCGGCGTTGCCCTCCAACTGAGATAGAACCACCAGCACCTGTCTGAAATAGAGATTTACAGTCAAGAGTGGACCTATTTTGTTTTTTGGGGGTTGTTGAATGTGTGTCTCTATTACATGTCTGAGACAGAGCTAACTAACTATTCTATTTAATCTACTGTTGGTTAATGAACTGAAATGGTTTACGTTTGTCACAATTTATGATTTGAACAAAGGACAATGGACAGGATGTGGTTATTTAAGGGGGTTGTCTATGCCTCTTAGGGGGGTTGTCCATGTGTTGTCATTGGGTTTTGTTATCAGGAGTGGGCCATCTGGGGTTTGTTGTGGGATGGACCTTGTGTACTGATTGGCTATTGCCTTTGACCCCCTCCTATGCATTCTGACATAAAAGGTTGTGTTAAACCTATAGTTTTTGGAGATTACCAGGAGATTGCTTGAAGTTGAATAGGAAAATAACATGTAAGAACTATGGAAGGTCCCCTGACTTGAATGGCTCTTCACTTGGTTTTGAACCAGAATCTAACACTAGATAACATTTTGATTGAAAGGCTAGCCGTAAGATAAAGAATGAATATATATATATATATTCTATATGATCTACATAACATTTTGATTAAAAGGCTGTAAGATAAAGAACGAAGAAAGTAGTAGGAAGCATGATATCTACCTTCCTCCTCCAGGCACCTAGCCAGGTCAGCTCAAACTATTCTAATTATTGAAAATAATTCTAATGAATAAATGTTGCTGTCCTTAATTAGGTTTGATCCACCACTACACTACATGACCTATGCGATTCAAGAGCAATATGTTTTTTATCGGTGCAATTTGTCCACCACAATATAACCGTAAACAGTTAGACTTAATATGATGTAGCTACTGAAGCTTGTAGCCAGTGCAGTTTTAGACTATCCTGAAGAAATCCTTGTCACCAATGTGGCAGTCCGTTACTCAAACCCCTACGCTATTTGACCATGGGTATTCAGTCAGGCACACACAAAGTAAGAGACATTGGCTCTTCTTCGCTGGCAACACTTGCGCGGGTCCGGCAAAAAAGGATGTACCAGTTATCGTCCCAAAATTATAATCCAAATATTCCAAAATCTTGTTATCTAGCCCAGTTTTTTTAAATATATTTTTTTGTTAACTGTGTTTTTTTATTTGTACCTATGAAGGGGAGGGATGCTGTCGATGGTCTTGAGGCACCCGCGTGTGGACACCACATTGAAGCTGTCACTACAGTCACATGACACGTGAAGGTGGTACCTGGGGTGACGGTTCTCCACAACTACCAAGAGGCCAGCCCAACCATGGGTGAGGTAGTAACACGTCATGCCTTCCCGGCCCTGTAAGGGGAAAGGTATAACTTGCCACGTGTTTAGTTTCTGCATCATTTTATCACTGAATCTACCTGTAATATGATTGTTAAAATTTTGTGGCACTAACATCCAAAGACTGAACTGAAAAAAAGAAGGCTTCCTTTTGAAGGTCAAACCTCATGTCTCTCCCCCCGTGTTTCAGTCAGTAGGATAATGGCATCTGCTATGGTGTTGGCTGAAGCCTTGACTGGTTCCACCACTACTTGTCGGGAGCTGTAGATAGCCAGGGTGTAACCAGGGAGCCTCCGACTAGAGCTGGAATCTGCAGGCAAACAAAGGTTTCACAATGACAGAGAGAAAGAGATATAAACCCTTACTTGAATAACACTAGTATTACTTGAATAACACATCCTCGCTACAAGACAAATATTCAAGATGGCACACAGTGTTCAAGATGGCATCAGCTTTTGTGAGGAGTACTGTATTCCATCACGCACCAGGGTAAGTTATAACAATGACAAACCCCGGTTCACAGCTAAACTCGGTCTGGAGGGCCTTAGACAGATCACCAACTACAAGCCTAAAGCCCCCCATTCAATCAACGACTCTCGTCTGGCCAACGACCTGAGTTCTACTGTCGTTTTGTAACACAATGGGACAGTCCTGACACCATCCCATGTGCCTTCATCCACCAGCTCCAGCCCACCTCCCCCACCTCAGCAGGAGTATGGGGCAGTCCCAAACTGCCCATCCTAGTGGCCCCCTCCACTCCTACCACCACAACGACGCTTTCTGTCCAGGAGAAGGACATTAACAGACTTTAATGTTTAAGAGACAGAACCCCCGCAAAGCAGCGGGCCAGACTCTGTCTCTCCATCCACTTTGAAGCATTGTGCTGATCAGCTGTCTCCGGTGTTCACAGACATCTTTAACACCTCACTGGAGACATGCCACGTGCCAGCCTACTTCAAGACCTCCACCATCATTCCTGTCCCCAAAGAAACCAAGGATCACAGGACATAATGACTACAGCCCCGTCACCCTGACCTCTGTGGTAATTAAGTCATTTGAGCGCCTTGTGCTGTCTCACCTTAAAGCCATCACAACCCTCTTCTGGACCCCCTGCAGTTTACCTACAGAGCCAACAGGTCTGTAGACGATGCAATTAACATGGCCCTCCACTTCATCCTAGAGCACCTGGACTCCTCAGGAACCTATGCCAGGATCCTGTTTGTGGACTTCAGCTCTGCTTTTAATACAATAATTCCAGCTCTGATGCAGGACAAGCTCTCCCAGCTGCAAGTGCCCGAATCCACCTGCAGGAGTGGATCCCCTCAAGGCTGCGTCCTTTCCCCTCTGCTCTTCTCCCTGTACACCAACTGCTGCAACTCTAGTCATCAATCCGTCAAGCTCCTGAAGTTTGCGGATGACACCACCCTCATTGGTCTAATCTCTGGTGTGGACGAGACCGCCTACAGGTGGGAGATTGACCACCTGGTGAACTGGTGCAGAAAGAACAATCTGGAGCTCAATGCTCTGAAGACAGTGGAGATGGTTGTGGATTTTAGGAAGAACCCAGCCCCACCCACCCCCATCACCCTGTGTGACTCCCCAGTCACCATTGCAGAGTCCTTCTGCTTCCTGGGCATCATGATCACCCAGGACCTCAAGTGGGAGCAGAACATCATCTCATTACCAAAAAAGCACAGCAGAGGACGTACTTCTTGCGGCAGCTGAAGAAGTTCAACCTGCCAAAGACAATGATGGTGCACTTCTACACAGCCATCATTGAGTCCTTCCTCACTTCCTCCATCACCATCTGGTATAATTCGATCTGCTGAGAAGGTGATTGGCTGCAAACCGACATCCTTTCGAGGACCTGTAAACCACCAGGACCCTGAGGTGCGCTGGAAAGATTGTGGCTGATCCCTCCCACCCTGGACACAAACTGTTTCAACCCCTCCCATCTGGCAGGAGGTTAAGGTCCATAAGGACCAACACCTCACGCCACAAGAACAGCTTGTTCCCATCGGCAGCTGTCATCATCAACAAGGCCAGATGACCCCCACTGACACCCTCTGCACCATAACACTCTGGACTTTCTTCCTGCTCATTACGCTTTGCTACTTATTCAGTAAATGTTTGCACACTTATATTTACATGTTTTACCTTACATACTTACTGGGTTTCCTGTCATGCACCATAGCACCAAAGCAAATTCCTTGTATGTGTAAACCTACTTGGTAATAAAGCTTATTCTGTAAACTACACCATTGCCCCTAAAACCACATTGGTACCACAAACTCTACACAATCTCGTTCCCTATTAATACAATGTGGTTTATCAACATTTCATAATGAGAGGACGAGAGCAAGGTGGACAGAGATGGTCTGTGTGTGCTCTTGCCTGTTTTGGTCTTAGCCTCTAAATGCTCCCAATGATTGAAGGCACAGCAGAGTACGGCGTACTCTCCAGGCTCCAGCATCTCGTCACAGCCCACAAATCTGTTTTTGGAAACAATATAAGTGATATTTGTTCAATGGTAATAAAACAATATGTTAACCTCACTGCTATATACACACACACACACAAACAAAACAAGAACATAGCCCAACCTTGGATTAGCCACAACTCCAAACAGAAGAACGAAATGTTCTGCACATCAGGTGACATCCCACCAACCTTCTGACGGAGCGTCTGCTGTGGGCTAATAGCCGGCCCAGCACCAGAACACTGCCACTGTCAAACACGGCACGGAACACCAGGACACACAGGTCCAGTAGGTGGCTCTCTGCTGTGTCAGAACGCCTGTGGAAGCAACAGCACAAGTGAGATTCCTGACATTTCTTCCGGCTGAAAGATAAATGACTTTGTTCTGATGTCAAAGTGCAGGACAAACCTAGCATCTACCTAGCATCTACTTTCACACGCACACACACTCAAATGCGGGATTCCTTTGCATACCGGCTGCCCTGCTGGAACAGGGCAAACTCCAGAGTTGTTCTCTCCAACACGGTAAGAGAGGTGACCGTCACTGGTACGCTGGCTCCCCGTGGGAAAATGCCAGACACTCGCACTTCTTGCCAGTCGGAATGGATCTTACAGATGTCCACGGAGTCGAAGTACCTGGACCACCGACATACATTGGCCAAACACCCCCCCAACACACATTCATGCTAGTTAGTATTTTTTAGGATCCCCATAACCCTATCTACACAGCAGCTACTCTTCCTGGTGTCCATACAGAAATCAGAAGCCAGCCCATTACATGAAAATTTTAATTGTAATATATTTACTATGTAAAAATATTTAATATATATAAAAATTAAACATAGCTGGACATGGTAAGAAAAAGGAGTTACTCCACAGCTAGTCTTGCTTCTTCGCTTTTCACTTTCAGAGTGTCATGCCATGATTCCCTCAACCTGTGCCGTCTTCATGGTCCACCCCCCACGTGTCTCTCATGTCCCCATTACCCCTTGTGTATTTAATCTGTGCCTTTCCCTTGCTCCTGTTCATCTGGTGTCTTATGCCAAGGGTCCTCGTGTTTTCTTGTTTTTCCTAAGCTCCCAGTGTTATCTCTAGATCCCCTGTTTAATGAACCCCTGTCTATCCACCACCACAAGCCTGCTTATCGCCTGCATGTCCTTCAAGCCTTAAAGGCTTGTACCAAACCTCTGCCTGCCCCTGACCTACCCTTGCCTTGGTCTATAATAAATTGTTGATGAAATGGTTCCCCTGAGTTGGGATCTAACCTCTAAATTCTAATAACCATTTCTATTGCTTAACCAAAGTAAATGTACAAAGAGGTCTAACTTAAAGTAACAGTACAACATTTTAATTAATTAAATAGACTATTATAGACATTAAAGTTTGAAATAAATACAGTTTAAACCAAAACATAGTTACCCTTTATATTTAGTTTATTTTAATATTCTAAAATGTATATATTCCAAAAGTTAACTCACAATAAAAAATCTACCTATATCTTCTAGGAATAACAACAAACTATCTTGCCTCAACCATATCGTTGCTGTTGGATGAATAACACTATTACTATATACTTTATTCAGTCAACATGGATTCATGTGGCAGTGAGAATGAGAATCTCCACATTTAGCTCTGGAATACCCATGTATTGCACACTACTGCAGGCTTTGATTTTGGAGGCAGGGCGTTGAGCGGTCTACCAAAGGAACCAAAATCGGACAAGCACTTGCTTCTTATAACAGTTTCATATTACTTTTACTTATTATCAACATTTTTATACAGCATTACACAATTTATTCATTTCATAAAAATGTATAAGGTGAATTCCCGCTTTCCATACATGGAAAGAAATAAACTCAAAATGGAGATGGTATTCATCGGACATGGATTATTGAGGCTTAGGCTACACTATGACTTCTTAAACTGACACCACTACAACAGAGCTTTCCATCCAGAACAGACAGTGGCCGGGACCTATAAGGCACACAACCTTCTCATTTATGTTATTTTACTTAATAATAGTTGTCTATCTCAATAAATGTCATAGTAAAAATGTTTGATAACCTTGTTTACATTTACATTAATTGTTACGTTAACATGAACAATTAGTATTATATTGCTTCCTCATGGGCACACATTTTTCACCCTTGCAACCATTCGGCTACTTGCCACACCACACCAGTCTTTTGCAGTATGTCCCTATTGGGGCTGGAATTGGTGCTCCAATGAAGGTCAGTTAGTCCAGCCGGTGTAGGGTGATTAATCCTTATAGCGCCCAATGAAAATGCATGTGGAGACTGTAGTCAAGCAGTAACGTGCCCTGGTCTTTAAAAACATGTAATGTACCCCAAAGGAGCCTGGGGTTAATTGCCAACACCAACATTTTTAACTGTGCCTCCCTCCTCCCTGTATCTGGTAGGGAGCCATTTGGAACATTGAAGACCCACCTAATAAAGTCAGAGTACTCCATCCAGAAGAGGCCATCCTCTCCCCCCTTGGCAGAGAGTTCCTTTCTAAGGCCTTGGGGCCAAAGGGGCCAACTATCTGACCAGGGGCCCATCCATGAAAACCGGCCCCAGGGGTTCCGCAGCTGCACCAGCCTGAAAATGGAAGGACAGAGGTGCTGTCAGTCAATTTGACGGCTGGTTGTCAGTCTGGGATAATAACTAAAGTGTGCAAATCTGCATATGTGTTGCCTCTGCATAAAGTGATCTTGACAACTACAAAACAATTTCTAGGCTTTCTTGTTTAGCTAAGATTCTGAAGAAGTTGGTAAATATGCAGCTCTGTTCCTACTTAACTGAGACATTTATTGTGAATGTATATCAATCTGTGTTCAGAACGGATTATTGCACCATTGAGGTAACCACACTTATTGTGAATGTACATCAATCTGTGTTCAGAATGGGTTATTGCACCATTGAGGTAACCATACTTATTGTGAATGTATGTAAATCTGTGTTCAGAACGGGTTATTGCACCATTGAGGTAACCATACTTATTGTGAATGTATATAAATCTGTGTTCAGAACGGGTTATTGCACCATTGAGGTAACCTCACTTATTGTGAATTATATCAATGCTTTGGATGCTAACAGCAGTGTCCTTTCAGTGTTCAGTGACCTTTCTAAAGTCTTTGATTTTGTTGATTATGACATATTTCATTTATATATATATTTAGATATATTGTGTCTGAAAGAGTTATGTCTGATTTTCTTGAGGTGCATAAAGGGGTTCCAGGTATTAACTGAGGACCTGTTCTTCTTACTCTTCATATTAATGCTATAGGACAATCTTTTAAAGATGGCACATTTGTATGCATATGATACTATTATCTATGCAGCTGCATTGACCATTCATCTTGCAGTGTCAAGGTTGCAGTCTGATTTCATAGCTTTTTTGCACTTACAAATCAAAAGCTTGTTTTAAATACCGGGAAAACAAAACACATGCTTTTCTCAAAGTCCCATAAAACCGTTTCAACTTGCTTCCATATTTATTCAATAAATGTTTCCAAGATTTAACTTGTACCTGCATATGAAAAATGTATTTGATCCCCTACTGATTTTGTATGTTTGCCCACTGACACAGAAATTATCAGTCTATAATTTTAATGGTAGGTTTATTTGAGCAGTGAGAGACAGAATAACAACAAAACAATCCAGAAAATTGCATTTCAAATAAGTTATACATTGATTTGCATTTATTCATTGAAATAAGTATATATCTCCCATCAATCAACAAGATTTCTGGCTCCCAGGTGTCTTTTATACATATAACGAGCTGAGATTATCTCAGCTTGTCACCTGTATAAAAGACACCTGTCCACAGAAGCAATCGATCAGATTCCAAACTCTCCACCATGGTCAAGCCCAAAGAGCTGTCCAAGGATGTCAGGGACAAGATTATAGACCTACACAAGGCTGGAATGGGCTACAAGACCATCGCCAAACCGCTTGGTGAGAAGTTTGAACAGTTGGTGCGATTATTCGCAAATGGAAGAAACACAAAATAGCTGTCAACGCTCCCTTGGTCTGGAGCTCCATGCAAAATCTCACCTCGTGGATTATCAATGATCACAAGAACGGTATCAGCCCAGAACTACATGGGAGGATCTTGTCAATGATCTAAAGGCGGCTGGGACCATATTCACCAAGAAAATAATTGGTAACGGACTACGCCATGAAGGACTGAAATCCTGCAGCGCCCCCAAGGTCCCCCTGCTCAAGAAAGCACATGTAATGATTCAGAGGACAACTGGGTGAAAGTGTTGTGGTCAGATGAGACCAAAATCAAGCTCTTTGGCATCAACTCAACTGGCCGTGTTTGGAGGAGAAGGAATGCTACCTAAGACCCTAAGACCCCAAGAACACCATCCCCACAATCAAACATATAGGTAGAAACATTATGCTTTGAATCAAGCATAATGCCACCAAGTACTAAGTCATGTTTTGCAAAGGGGTCAAATACCTATTTCACTGAAATGCAAGTTTTGTTGTTATTCCGTCTCTCACTATTAAAAATAATTCTACCGTTAAAATGATAGACTGATAATTTATTTGTCAATGGGCCAAACAGATTCCTCTACTGTACATTGTTATTTGGATAGACTGTGATCACTCCTTCAAGTAACATGCAATGGAGTTAGTTAAGAAGCATAAATGTATGCGTGTGTGATTATTTTATACAAATAAATCTTGCTTCTCCCTGACATGTAGGAAGTTAATTGTTCAGTCACGTTTTTTACCTGTTCTTGATTATGGATATACTAAATACCAAAGTGCCACAGACACAACCCTGAGGCCTTAACTCTGTTTATCAGAAGGCCCTGCACGTCCCAGACCTAGCCGGGTTCCCCGTCTGCTCCGTCTGTCTGGTCTCACTCCGGGCTCCGGCCTGCCATTGCCCTTATTGTCACCCACCACCTATTGCACCTGTCATTAATTCCCTTATCAACACCCGGCTTTATCTACCTGGGTTATTCCCTCAGTCCTCTGCCAGATCAACACCGATTTATAGTAGCGTTTCTGCCTCCGACCTGAATAAGGTACGTGCCTTTTTTCGTCTTTTGCCTGGAAGCATTTCTGCTAGTGCAATTCCGTCTTCAGTCCCTGCTAGTTATTTTCACCTCACCTGTTTCTTTCAGTGTGTTTCTTTCACCCTGTCCGGCCCACCCTGTATTCTCGTTTCTTTTTCCTTGGTCTGTTTGGTGGCCTGTCTCCACGTCTCCCATTTCGTGTCGCATTACACGTTTCGGTCCTCCAGTCCAGTCCCTGTCAGCCCAGTCCATGACAATGACCTTTGTTTTATTACATCTGACAGTTTTAATATTCATCAATACTGCATCTTTTACCAGAAAGTTGGCTGGATGTCTTTAAAGACATATAGACTGCTGCACTACTCTATGTTTGTTTACAAAGCACTCCTCCATAGACTTCCAACATACTAGTCATCTCTGTTGATGCTTAGGGTTTCGTATTAAAATATCAGGTCTCAGGGTTGGTTAACAATAGTGACCCCTATGGTAAACACTTAGCTTGGTAGATCAGCCCTTTCATGCTCAGCGCCCAGTGGTTGGAATGGCAGTCCATAATTGGTTTGGATATCTTGGCGCACTTTGGTAGGTTTACTTTAATGGCTAAGGATTTGTATATTGACAAATGTGTATGTATATGTATTTTTGCATGTTTTATATAATATTTATGTGCCATTTGTTTGGTTGTGTTCAGAGGGCACACTTGTGAATGAGACTCAAGTCTCAATGTGTCCACTCTGGTTAAATTAACTAAAAAAAATAAATTCAGGAAGGTCATTTAACAATCAATTTATCGGCCAGTCAGACATCATCAGAATTTAGAGAATTTAGTTGTTAAGTGTAATCAAACATCAAGGTACCCACTTTTGCGAGGTATGCTATGAAAGTGTGTTCCCCCTGCCTCCACTTCTAACACCTCCTCACCTGTGGTTTCCCACATCCCGTACATCCAGGACGGAGTAGGCATGCCGTGGCCGCAAACCCAACGACTCGTACATGGCATCATCCACCTTCATGTTGCCGCCTCCACAGGACGCACCCATCAGAAACCTGGAAGTAGGGACAAATGTAGGTTAAAACATACAGGGCAGCAGATACTGGTTAAAATATTGGGCATGTAACAAAAAGGTTGTTGGTCTAAATCCCTGTGCCAACAACGTAAATGAGCCCTTGAGCGAGGTACACAGGTAAGTATTTATTGTTTCTCCAATGGGTGTTCTCACTGAATGTGACAATTTCAAAACTATGAAATAACACATATGGAATCATGTATTAACCAAGAAAATGTTAAACAGATCAAAATGTTTCTGCAGATCCCCTATGTGGTATGGGATGCTTTTAAATGCACTTTCAAAGGCCACCCTATGCTACACTCAACAATAAACAAAAATGAGTACATGGCAAAAGAGAATAGAAAAAGACAGAAATAGACAAACTAATAGCAGAGATGGATAGCACGGAACACAGTAAAATAGAATCACAATACAAGTTAGATGAGAAACGGAAATGGAGCTGCTCACACAGGAAAAATCGAACCTAATATTTTATAAATAAAAGGCCAAGTGGATGGAGAAAGTTGAGAAATTTACAAAATTATTTTTAAATCAGCAGCATAGAAATGCAACAAAAAAACACAAAAAGTTTTACAATGGATGGAATCTCGCACGACACTCCTGAAAAGAGACAACAAAATATTTTGAAGAAATATTTTCTCTGCAGCCTCTGCTGCTCCTCAACAAGGATAATTGTAAAGACTTTTTCCCAGGAAACAATAAAGTAAAATTAACAAATGCACAAAAGGGACAAGGTAATTGGGAAGTTTCATTAGAGGAACTTTTGGGGGCTATTAGATCATTTCAAACTGGAAAGTCACCAGTACTGATAGTAATCCTACTGAGGTTTATCTCACCTTCTTTGAGGAGCTGAAGGTCCCACTGTTGGCCTGTTTTAACTAATACTACTACTACTAATTTCAAAGAGGTTCAATATCTCAAACTCAGCAGAAAAGCGTAATATCCTTGTTACTCACACCAGACTTGGATGGTAGGTATAAGGAACGTACACATTTAAAAAACTGGAGGCCTCTTACTCTGCAATGCTAAGATCTTAGCATAATGTATAGCAGTTAGAATATTTACAATAGTTTTAGACTATTTAGAGGTGTAAAGCAAGGATGTCTATTATCCCCTTATTTATTCATTATAGCCATTGAATTACGAGCTTGCAAAATCAGAACAAATAATACAATTAAGGGATTAGAAATTCGGGGGATAAAAACAAAGGTCTTCATGTATGCAGACTATTCAGGTTTTACCTTATTTCCAAGCATGGAATCTCTGAGATAACGTTTCTAATCTATCTAGATTGAAACCCAATTATGAAAAGGGCACAGTATTAGCATTGTGTGTTTAAAGGGTTCAAACTTCAAACTACTTTGTAAACGTCTTATAGCATGGGCTGATATGGAATCGTCATGTTAGATGTCCTGGGGATACACATAAAGATAGTTAACAGATCTCACATCTAATGATTTTAATAGAAAAAGTAATAGACTTGATCGAATAATGAAGCCTTAGACAGGAATGCATCTCTCTATCTATGGCAAAGTAACTCATTGGTCATTTCACAAGTCACATATCTATTCATGGCACTACCTACATCAGAAAAATATGTTTTCCAAGCCTTTGAAGAAAAATATTTACATTTAAAGACATAACTACTACAGAGGGGAAAATAATCTCTTCCACTCAACAAGTGCATGGAAAGATATGTTCACTTTAAGAATACAATCAAGTTGTTGCAGCCTTGCCACAAAATGGAAAAGAAAACAAGGAACTACCTGGTCAAACATAGATTAAAAACCATGCATGGCTAAATGGGATCAATATCAACAGTAAAATGTATCTGTTCTAACTGACTAGAAAAAAACCTTATCAAATTCAAAAGATCTGAGAGTATATGTTTGATGTTCCACTTCCATGGCATCAGGTGTATGGTGCTGTATATTAGACAACATGTCATTACAGTTTTTTCAATATAAGTTGTTATTTAGAGTTCTGGGAAAAATATGATGCTCAGCATTTGGGTGTGATGTTCTGTGTCCTTCGTCCCTTTTTTTTTTTTCAATGGACAATTCCATGTCTGTGTTTGTTCCCCCTGGTTTCGGTTTGTTCTTGTTGTTTTGTTTCTGAACGCAGCCCGGTCCCTCCGTTATTGGCTACACCTGTACCCTATGGGGTGTTCCCAATATATTCCGTTTGTTTCTGTTTGGTCGTTGTGAGATATTATACGTTTCACGTCTGTACTGAGCATTCCTTCTACAAACAACCATTCGTTGGATCATTCCTAAACCAGATTTTTTGTGTACCAGTTCCCTGCCTGCCCTCGACTATGACACTTGCCTAGCCCTCGCCCTTCAATTATGCCTTCCTGCAATCATTACATTGGTTTGAACAATGTTCATTGGTTTGAACAATCCGCATTGTGTTGTGAAACAATGATAATATTAGAACAACAAGCTGGTGCTCATATCTGCAAAAAAAAAACCCAGATCAAAATACATTTCATATTGTTGAATCTTCAAGTTGCCACCCTTTAACTTGATAACAACCATGTACACTCTCTACATTCTGCTTCTCCAAGTCTTTTTGGCTACTTTTCCCTCACTCTGCGGTCAAACTCTTCCCAAACCATCTACATTTTGTTGAGGTCAGGTGTTTTTGGAGGTTTTTATTTCAAGAAATTACTTTAAAATTGTATTGAGATAAGAAAGGGCCTCTTAAATTATAAAAGGAAATTGGCGTGAGGGGGCCAACGTCGCTGTGCCCCAGAAGAAACTAAGGTTGTTCATTTTCTGTGGTGGTCCCCATGAGAGCAGGTTGCATCATTGGGCTTGATAGAAAATAAAGGTGCTAGCATTCTAAATCCTGACCAAACTTTCTAAGATAGCTTTAAGAAAAGACCACCCACCCTGCCTCCTTGGAACTTATCATCTTGGCCCAGATGAGGTCTGTGTCAATGGGTTCCTCTCTGGGATTGGTGGAACTGACCTGGAGGGCCAGTGACAGACAGGGAGCGCCGGTGAGTGTGGCCAGGCCTTCAATGGCGCGACCTGCCTGCAAAGCAAAGTAGGACCCATGGAGCTTAGCAAGTGCCTTCTCGATCAGAGCGACCCACAGCTGCCTCCTTTGAGCCTGAGGATGAGAGGGGTAGACTAAGACTATGTCCCAATAATATCTAATTTCTGTGTGCTTGTCCTCCACCCTTCATAGCTTTTGTTTTGATGTAAACTCCCCGAAGCCGGTGAGCATTTGTGTGCAACGTGTGAGCTTTTGCTAATATCCCTTACCTGAGAGAAAAGCAGATGCAACGTGTGAGCTTTGGTAACATCTTACCTGAGAGAAAAGCAGATGTCCGGTGTCATCGCAGGGCAGCATGTCATCTACCAGCACGGTGGTCCAGGTCCCATCTTTACAAAGAAGCACCTGGTACGCCCCCTGGTGGCACAGCGACCGCGTTACCATCACCTTTTCTACCAGCTCAGGACGCTCCGCTAGAACAGCAAGCGCACTCAAGAACCTGACGTCATACACACACACACACACACACACAAACGGACAGATAGAGAGTAAACTAACACCTAATTAGGCATATGGCTCCTTCCTAAAGAAGTTAAGCATAAACTTTACTTTAGTTCAGGTCTCAACACCGGTAACTAACCAACAGTTTCCCAGCAGGCCTTGCAGGATGTCAGAAGGTCTGAGTTTGCGGAAGACGGACCATTTTAGCCCCCTGTCTTTAATGTTGCTGCTGTTGATGTCTCGAGGGCGGAGCCACTGTTTGACCCGCTGCTGAACGCCATCCCCATCTGGGAAGCCCACAGACTGTGGACCAGGTGGGAAACTATCATCCACAAACTTAACAGCGTTCTGAGGGCAGAGGCAAACTGATTAGAAAGATATACTATGTGCAAAGAAGTGGTGTAGTGGTAACAGTCCGTGGTACAGAACAGGTCACATATACAGTGACTTGCATCCTCTGTTCCTATTGTTCTCCCACCTGTCAAACCCTGGGTTTTCAACTCTACATGAAGTAAAAATATGCCAGCCCCCCAAAACATTTATTGTACTAAAATTCTGGGTTTAGGTGCAACATCTCTATACTATGAAAAAGCTAACCCACCTCTCTGCAGAAACTGACAATATTTTCCCAGAGTTCCTTGGCTTCTCCCTCATCGTTCTGACGCTGGGTTTCGGCCAGTATGCTCTCCTTCCTCCTGAAGGGGGTGGCCTGCAACCTTTGGAAATAGGTTGTGTTTATGTTGAAAATACATTGTTGCATTATGGAGATTCTATTGAGACACAATAGAAATACATTCAACGTGATGCCATACAATGAAAACGGATAAAAAGACCTGCTCAGCTTCAAGGAGCGCTGGGTTGTGTGACAGGCGACGCAGTGGGTGACTTTCACCTCATTGAGAAGTGTGCATGCTTGGCATGCCCACTGGGCCCTTGATGCTTCCACCCTAGAAAAAGACCATAATGACATTCATCAACCAAGACCATCTGACCCGGAACCAAAAGGTTTCTACAAGAATCCCTGAGCTGATCTGTTGTTTTGTCCTTAAGCAAGACAACCATCACTAATTGCAAATGTAAGCCCCCACTGGATAAAAATATATGTTAAAAAACGTCCCCTATCCTCACCCTCCTGTCTCCGCCATCACTCCTTCAACAAGGGCTGAGTGGGCTGAGGGAGCCGTGGACATGACAGGTGTCTGTGGGGAGATCATCTCCTCCTCCAGGACACTGAGACGCCTGCCACTGAGGAGAGGTTGTTCGGACTCCAACAGCTGCAAGTCAGAGGGCGGCACTGTGGAGCTGAGGAATGTCTTGTGAGGGGGCGGGACCTCTCTGCGACTGCATGTCACAGGGCGGTTCTGCCCCGACGGTTGGAGAACGCCGAGAGCCGCGGGTGGGGGCAGCGAGTCAGAGAAAGGATGAAGAGTGTCCTCTGGTATGGAATCCACCCCAATGAAGGCAGAGACTGACAAAGAACCTTCCGGGGGCTTGGCTGATTCCACATCCCCTGCGAGGGCGTCTGTGTGGACAAAAGGCACCACCAGGGACTCGGCTGGAATGTTGGGGAGCAAGAGTTTTCGGGGTCCACCACAGGCTGAGCAGGACATGGACACAGCAGTATTCTGAAGGGTGCACCTTTGGCAGTCCCAGCCCTGAGGGCAAGCTACATCCTCGGTCACCTTGGAAGTTCCCCCCAGCGCACCTTTCAAGTCTTGATTCTGACTCGGCTGCTGCCGTAAGCCTTCACAAGGCTGTTCAGGGATTACTTGGGAGGGGTGTTGGGGTTCGGCACCCCCAGGAGAAGGTCCAGCTAGAGGACTATCAGAGTGCAGTTTGGGAGGCCCCTGGGGGCGGGCTGTGTTTTGCAACGCTCCGCACAGGGAACAGACATGACTGCTGGGGGAGTTGGTTAGTGTGCAGCAAGGGCAAGGCCGTCCACGCTCTTCCCTACTAGTCAGACGCAGAAGCCGCCGGGATTCAGGTTTCTTACGCGAAGCGTCACAGACAGAACACCGTGGTGCACCACTGGCATTCAGGAAGGTACAGCGGCTACATGGCCATCTGCTGCTCCCATGGACCCCCATAGAACCAGAAGAGTAACTGGAGAGAGAAGAAGGGAGAAGCAGAGAGAGAGTCAAGCTTGGACAATTCTACACTTCCAACTTTCTGGGAACATTTTGGGGAAGGCCCTTCTGTTCCAGCATGACAGTGCACAAAGCAGGGTCCATAAAGGCATGGTTGGATGAGTTTGACTGGCACGCACAGAGCCCTGACCTCAACCCTATCAAATTGGGATGAACTAGAACGGAGATTGCGAGCTTGGCACTCTCGTCCAACATCAGTGTCTGACCTCACCAATGCTCTTCTGGTAGAATGGGCAAACATTCCGACAGACACACTACAAGAAAGCTTGTTATAGATGCAAAGGGGGGGACCAACTCAAGATGAATGCCTATGGATTTAGAATGGGATGCCATACAAGCTCCATATAGTGCAAATGCAGGCGGCAGGTAGTCTGATGTTGGGCCAGAAACAGACATATTCCTATATCAAATCTTTGAGCTGACAAGGCGGGAAAACCTCCCTGTTGTTCTGCTGTTGAACAAGCTTTTTAATTTGGTGGGGGTTGGGTTAAAAATGGGGGTATAACTGGATACAAAATATATCTGTTAAGCTGACACCTGGTGAAAGTACTTAATAATACTTTTTTAAAGCCTTTAAGTCCTTTATATGTCTAGTTTTATTTTCCATATATACTACTAAATTAGTTCTATATTAGAAGTAAACTGCCTACTAACAAATAGGCCTAGAGGGTGGTCCCCCTGCTGCCTTTAGTGGAGATATACTGGTGCAACATCAGTAGAAATCCAGACAAAAGTTCTAGTGGAGATATACTGGTGCAGCATCGGTAGAAATCCAGAAAAAAGTTATAGTGGAGATATACTGGTGTAGCACCGGTAGAAATCCAGACAAAAGTAAAAAAAAAAACATTTTACCTTAGTTAGCCAAAATTGAAAAATCATCAACATTTCAATCTGTAACAGGCTTATAGCCAAAACAGGTACGTGAAGTTGAGGGTTAATTGGTAAATAGCCTAACATTTCTGTGTGCTCCAATTGTCCAATTATAGTAGCCCGGCCTACCTTCGCTCCCGGTGGCCTGAAGTAGGCCGCTGCAGCTGAAGGGCTGGGATGAAGCTGGCCCCCCAGGCAGGGGTGCTCTGACTGCTCCTCAGGCAACCCATGACACGGGAGGGCCCCCGTTCGGAGCCACGACGCCCACAGGCTCCACCATTATCACTGTCAGAGTCCTCATTGAGGGAGGATGTGGAGCTGCCCATGGTTCTGAGTCTCATCAACAGAGAGTTAACACCAACCCATGTTTTACTTCTTTGTCAAGCTTGCAGATCAAAATGAACAGGTATTGTCCTAAAATGCTGACATTAAATGTAACATTCCATAATCGTGTCTTTGGGATTTGATGGACTGATAACAACCAGAAGGCTGAGCTCTAGACCGCTGTTGACCACTAGATAATAATCTGATGCTAATCTGAACCCAACGAGTTCTGGTGCTCTCCTTCTCATACTTTCCATGGGTCCATGTCAGCTCTGTTCAGGTTGATGCGGTTCTTTTCCGTCTGGTTCAGTCATTTAAAAAAATGTTCAGTGTGAAGGATAGTAGGTGTCCTCTTTTGCCTGCTGGATATGCCAGTGGGGGAAAAACACACTTCAGTATGGAAAATCCCTCAAATTAAAAAAAGTAGTATTTAACTTTATTAAATTAAAAAGTGAACCTTAACATTCTTACAGCCTGGACACACTTGGGAGCTATGATTACTGAGCCACTGAAAGGATGCTAAATAAGGCTCCTAATAATTCTGCGTAAATGTACATTTACTTAGTGGTTAAAGGTGATCCAAATGATGTTGATCATATAGGTAAACAGTCTTATCCCAGGTTTAATGTATGTCTAGTGTGACAGGCAGATTAATGTACATTTACTTAGTGGTTAAAGGTGATCCAAATGATGTTGATCATATAGGTAAACAGTCTTATCCCAGGTTTAATGTATGTCTAGTGTGAC
>JACXGK010005435.1:0-33176 GCA_016801125.1 Novumbra hubbsi | reverse complement strand
AGACTGTCAGGAGGCCCCCCCCACCCCACCTCGCAGACCCTCCCCCCTCCCCCCCCCCACACACACACCAATGAGCCCAGGGGGTAGTTCAGGAAGAATAGGCCCGCCTCCATGCTTTATATCTCCCTCTATACAAGACGGATGATGGCACAATGCAGGGATTCAGACCGTGGGCTATGTGGCTGTCCCAGGCGATGCCATGTTGGCCTGTGTGCGGCGTGCTCACAGCGAGAGATTAATTGGGACGGGGGACGGGGGGTTAAAAATATAAGGGACAAAAATCAGCTCCACTATCCAGGGGGAATTGCGGAGACTTCAGGGGGGGGGCCGTGTTTGTGTCCTCGTCGGACTGATTCTGTTGGTAACCCGGTGCCCTGGTGAGATATGGGTTTGAGGAATGGCTGATAAACGTGCCTGTAATTTGATCGTTCACACGCGTGTCATTTTATTGAGAAGGCAAAATCGACATATGTTTTACACATCCTTCCATATTTGCACATGCGATTCCGAGGCTCTACTGTAGACTCATCAGCCTGTGACTATAGCGAGGCTCATTCTCCATCAGTCTTCAGTCTTTTAAAAAATAAAAAAATAAAACATTTAAATGAATGTAACATTTAGCCGTTAATCCCGTCGGCTGAAGTGATCGTCTTCAGATGATTTAATTGCCCCGTAATTTTCCCCCCGTCAAAAAAGCAAACGCGCACGTCTGATGACAACTAGGAGAGCCAGAGTAGGAGAGTTAATTAGCCAGCTCGTTAGAGACCCGAAAGTGTCTGTGGTGCGGGCATGGATGCGTGCGCGTGTGTAAGGTGCATGTTTGAGTGCGCGCGTGCGTCTGGCGCACGTGTGTGTGTGTGCACGTGTGCCCAATGGCCCAAGCGTGGGAAAATGTTAGAAGTGTAACAAGGTGAATAAGATCACCTTTGTTGTTGTCGGACGGGGATGCGGTCGATTGGGACGTAACCGACGTGTTTTATGGTCAAAACTATCTTGGTTGTCACTCACCGTTTGGTTTGGCATGTTTATCCCTACGTTTGGCAGCTAGCAGGTTGTGACAGTTGAGTTATGTGGAGATGAATGAGGCCTTGTTCTTTATGATCCCAGTTTTTTAGCACTGTAATTATGGGGACCATTTGGGGAGTTACAATTGGCAGTCATGTTTTCTGTTACCCCTGACAAACCCCTCAAAATCCCTAACCGAAAAACCTATCCCTGATCTCTGATCCCAACCCCCAATCTCCCTCACACACACACACACACACACACGCTGGGATGTATTACTGCACTAATGTGCCCTGATTACACTCAATGTCCCAAAGGATTTGTGAGAAAACAGAGGATGAAAAACAATGAAATAACTTTTTCGGCTTATTTGTTAATATTCGAAAGAGGAGTGTGTGTGAATACATGACACAAACCTTTATTAGATTTTAGTATGCTTTTTCAATTAAAGCACCTTTAAGAGGCTTCCTGTGTGAAGACCATGCTGTTGTCTGCTAAGCTTGGCAACCAGGAATATGGTGACAAATAGCCCATAAACATTGGAGAGGATGCAAATGCATCAGGGAGACAAATGTCCAACCTTGTGTTTAGTCAGGAGGTAAGGTCATCCTAACCCCCCTATCTATCAGCCTTCTAATCAGCTAAACACAGACCAATGAATACCTCAGCCCCCTGCTAGCTCCCGCTAACCCCCTCTGCATAGATAACACCAATGTGTATGGAGAGGAGAAGAGGGGAGGGGAGAGGCGAGGAGGAAGAGGAGGAGGAGAGGGGAGATAATTCTGCCGAAAAGATCAAACAGCAACATGAACTGATAAAACATTCAACATTAAAATTACTGCAATGATAATGAAAATGTGCTTTTTCTTTTCTTTCTTTAGTGTTTTCTGCCTTGCTGTCTGTCTGTCTGTTTTACTTGATGTACTGATTTGCTGAATGTAAATTTTTTTATTGTCAGGTGGGGACTTTTGCCAATGATATGCAGAGGAGATTTTCATATTGTGTCCATATAGATCATTAAAATATAAAACATTAAATTATCATATCAATAACATAAATATACGTTTTTGGTATAGGCAGAACTATTATGTCAATACCTATCTCCACTGTCTACTATGTCTATATCTATTTCCACTGTCTACTGTGTCTATACCTATCTCCACTGTCTACTGTGTCTATACCTATCTTCATTGTCTACTGTGTCTATACCAATCTTCATTGTCTCCTGTGTCTATACCCATCTCCACGGTCTACTATGTCTATACCCATCTCCACTGTCTACTATGTCTATACCGATCTTCATTGTCTACTGTGTCTATACCTATCTCCACTGTCTACTGTGTCTATACCTATCTTCATTGTCTACTGTGTCTATACCAATCTTCATTGTCTCCTGTGTCTATACCCATCTCCACGGTCTACTATGTCTATACCCATCTCCACTGTCTACTATGTCTATACCGATCTTCATTGTCTACTGAGTCTATACCCATCTCCACTGTCTACTATGTCTATACCCATCTCCACTGCCTACTATGTTATTTTCCTATCTCTATTTCACGTGTCTATTTCACAAAAATATGTGCTACTGTTTTGACAGTTTTTAAAATGTTGATTTCCACTTTTGAAACGTCTGTCTCCATATTCTTCTGTTTCTATATCTATATACACTGTCTACTATTTCTATCATTTATTTCTACTGTTGACTTTTTCTGTATCTCTTGCAAGTCTGTGATAGATTATTATGGTATTCAGATATTTGGTGATTAGTTTGATGATTAGAATTTTGAAAATACTGCAACCCCTCAGTACCAGATCTGTGAACAAATTTGTGGCCCAACTAATCTTCTATATGCATAACCACTGTTTACTTTATCACATGATCTGGCGTTGATGGCGATGAATAAGTAATTGTGTTTGTGAGGAAGCAGGGTTCTGCCTTGATGTTCAGCCAAGGTGTCAATGAATTCACCCTCACCTGATAAAAGAGGTGTCTACTCTGAGAGAGAGACAGGGAGAGACAGAGATTGAAAAATATATTTTGTACATTAATATTGTTCATACTTTATAACTCAAATCAGTTACACCACTGCTCATGTGTCAGAATAATGAACACGATGACATTCCCACTTCCAAGTTCAGGTTATCCTTGTTTTAATAATAAATATGTTCACTTTCTTTTCTTGTTAGTTTGTTCTGCTTCTGATGAGTGCTTCGTTTACCCTTAAGAAGTCATCCAGAGATAGTTGAATTAGAGCTTTGCCCCTTGTAATTAAAACATTATTAATGGAGAAGTGTGTCTGCATGTAATCTAATTGCAGAACACGTTATGGAAATGATTAATGGATGCAGGCTGTAAATAGTCTAGAAGGCTAGAATGATAACGCTATCTGCAAGTTATATTTCACTGATATTTCTAAATTAAACAATACAACAATTAAATGGCATGTTTACTACTGAAATGATGACCCATAAAATATATCACACTGAAACACATTTTGAAATGTGAAATACAACAGGTTACACAGTAAAACAGGCAGAATTTTACAATTCTGGAACCATAGACACAAAAAACTGCAAAAGGTGACCATAGTTCTGAGAAGGAGAAGGGCGGAGATAAAATGAGGAGAGTGAGAGACAGTGGGGGAGAGGGAGTTAGAATGGAGAGAGAGGCAGAGAGGGAGGAGGTGGAGAGAGTGAAATAGAGGAAGGAAGTGGAGAGAGTGAAAGAGAGGGAGGAGATGGAGAGGGGGAGAAAGAGAGTGATAGGGAAAGAGGAGGGGGAGGGGATGAGAGACAGAGGGAGGACAGGGAGAGAAAGAGAGAGAAGAGGGGGTGAGATACATGGGGGAGGAGGGGGAAGTAGAAGGCGAGAGAGACAGGGAGGAGGTGGAGAGACAGACAAAGATGGAGTGAGAGGGGGGAGAGAGCACAAGGGAGGAGGGTGAGAGGGACATTGAGGGAAGGAGGAGGGGGGGAGAGACATAGAGGGAGGGAAGAGGGGGAGAGAGAAAGGGGGAGTGCTCTTTACCACATTGCGTCTTCTGAATATATCAATCACAACTCTCATCTATTCACACCAGAAAACGTCCCTTCATTCATCAACCCTTTATTTAGTCTCTTTGACGTTTGCGTTGAATGTTTACGAGGAGGCATTTGTCCTCCGGCTGGGCGGGTGTGAAGCGGCCAGGCCGGCAGGCGGGAGGCCGGACAGACAGCTAGCTGCCAGCGCACCGCTGAGCCCAGGTTTGGTTGGTTCATACAGGGTAGCTTGTAGCGAAGGGGGAGTGTGTCATGTCTTCCAGAGGAGCTAGGGGGAGTGTGTCATGTCTTCCAGAGGAGCAAGGTAAATGGGTCTTCTCTCGTTAATCTTCCGGGCCTGATGGAGCAGAATGGCTATCCAAGCTGTTGAATGTCTAAACAGGGCCGTGCACGGTGATTTATTATGGAGAGCCACACGCATTAGAGCCCCTTGCCATCCGTAGCCATTACCTCCAGACAGCTAAGGACACCTCTGCCTGGCCCATCCCCAGCGCAGAGAGCTGGGCTGCCCCACACAAACTCCCCGGCGGAGGGAGATGACCACGGGACTGGGTGACCGATGGACACGGCTTCAGGGAGTCATGTGGAAATGTACGGCCGTTGTGGGGCTTCGCTTGGACGTCGGGGTTTATTCGGGACGATTTAGATCCAAGTTTGGTGGTTTAAATATTCTATGTGGGTCTTCTACAGTAGGTCATTAGTTTGATATTTCTCTTTGGCGCCAGGATGAGTTTTGGTTTCTGTGCATATTTGCTTTGCCTCAAGGTTCAAACGTTTCGTGTGTTTTATGTCAAGTTAGCTGGACGGTGGTGTTATGAACCCCGATTTAGCTCAAGTGCCTTGTTTTGCGCGTGTTTGGCTCGGCTCGTCCGTGCGCGAGCCCGTGCGTTCTCCCCGCGTTGGTGTGTGCCGGTGCGTGTCAGCGCCGCTGTGAGCAAGGCGAGGCGAAGGGGTCTGTTTTGGCCGAGGTAATCCATCCATTGTGTTGGATTTCTTCATCTGTATCAATTCATTGAAAACACGCCAGCCCTGAGGTCTGTAACTGAGCTGACCTTTCTCCTCTCCTCACCCCCCTCTCCTGACAAAGCTGAGGGAGAGAGAGACGCCTTGTATGGGGTGCGGGGGTGAGATGGAGGGGGGAGATGGGGTAGCTAGCGGACCATGGGAAAAACACAGTCCTTCGCCTTTCTATAGCACTTGTTCCACCCCACTTCACCCACACACCCACCCTGTGTGCCACTTGTCACTGACCCTTGCCTCCACCCCCACCTCCTCCACCCCCCCACCACCTCCCACCCTAGCTCTTTGAGACACTCCTTCTCACTTCTGAACATGTGTGTTGAAGCTGACCCCAGTAACCACATAACCCTACCCACAACATCCACCCTCCTAATCCTACCTCCAACCCCCTAACCACTCTACCTCCATCCTCCTCTACCTCCACCCCCTAACCCCTCTACCTCCACCCCCTAACCCCAAAACTTCCATCACCCTAACCCCTCTCTATCCACCCCCTAACCCCTAAACCTCCATCACCCTAACCCCTCTCCATCCACCCCCTTCTACCTCAATCCCCCTGACCCCTCTACCTCCAACCCCCTACCTCCATCCCACTAGCCCCCCACCTCAATTACCGCTAACCCCTTTACCGCCATAACCTTAACCGTCTATCCCACTACACCACCGGGCCCCCATTCCAGACCTCCACCCCACAAACCCCTGGCCCCTACCTCCACCTTTCATTCCCAAACCCAGTGCAATGTGATGGAGCAGAAGCCGTGTCCAGCCCCCCCCCCTCATCCACTGCTCAGGGAGAGGTAGGACTAGAGCAGCATGTACAAACAGACCAGGAGCTGGAGACAGAGAAATGACCTGCAGTGGAGAGGGCAAAACTCAAACACACTCATGGCGTTTGTATGGTCCCAAGGAAAAATAAAGGATAAGTGACATTGTCAGGATTATTACAGTCATGTCTATCATAACTTAATCCATCCTGTTGCTTACAATAGCTAAGTGAGTATCCATTAAACCATTGGGGATTTTTGTGGGGGGGGTGGCTGTAGTAGTTATAAAAATAATCATTACTATGGACCATTAAGTTCTTTATTTTCAATTAATTGAATTTGTCAGCTGCAGTATTCTCTTTAACTGAAAACCAGCCAGAATAGCTGCGTTAGATGCTAATTAAATAAGTGACAATATTAGAGTCGGTACCGTGTACTAACAGCTAGGACTTTGTGTTTTGGGAATATGGGAATAATTTGCTGCTGCACTGATACACAGATATGTTTTACATGACACTTAGTCCTCTCTGAGTTGAGAAGGTAAGTGGATGTGTCCCATTATGAAGTCTGCTGTCCTCCAATTTGTTAGTCACGTAAGACAGCCAACTTCAACCTTCCTGATAACCCAGTTTGGCATAACTCCAACCAGGCCATTAGGAGGGCCTAGACTATGAGATTGTAAATTCCAACCTGTTGACCTCAGGAAGTCCCACTCACTTGACTACATTGAAACAGTGACTGATGACTTCAAAAATCTTTTGGCCACTAGAGGCCTATTTAGCTTTGGCTGGGAAACCAGACAGACTTTGGAAAGGAGAAGGGAAGGGGGAACAGCTCCAACCAGCAGGGGGAGGCAGGACAAAAGGAACTGCCCAGGAGACAGACAGCAGGAGGGGAGAGAGAGAAAAAAAGGAATATGGAGAGTAAAAGTAACAGAGAGAGAATGAGGGCGCGAATATGGAAGATTTGGCGAAAGGAAAAAGAACATTCAGATAAATGGTTGACAATGGACAAGGGCATTCAGATGAACGAGTGAGAGTGAAATAGAGCATTCAGATGGACGGATGAGAGTGAAATAGAGCATTCAGGTGGATGAGTGAGAGTGAAATAGAGCATTCAGGTGGGCGGGTGAGAGTGAAATAGAGCATTCAGGTGGACAGGTGAGAGTGAAGAAGAGCATTTGGGTGAACGGTTAAGAGTGAAACAGGCTGTTCAGATGGACGGGTGAGAGTGAAACAGGGTATTCAGATGAACAGGTGAGAATGTAAGTGGGCATTCAGATGGGCTGGGTGGACCTCTCCCTGACTTATGAGTTGCTGTGCCGTATTTACGGCATCCTGACCCAGTTCCGGACCCAGCTGGGTCCATCGGTGTGGGTTTAGGGCCCACTCCGGAGATGGATGCCGCGTGACCTCTGTGTGTGCGAATGACCTCAAATCCCCTTCAGACCCCGAGTTTGTCTGTTTACCCCTCTGCCCTTCCTTAAGGGCGAGGCCCTTATGTCACGATCCGCGAGTCTATACGTCAGCCGTTAAATTCATGAATATTGCATTTTCTGGTTTGAATTCCAAGCCCTGTTATACGTCTCCTTACGGTGGAAACCCCACCCACCCCACCCACCTCCCACCTGCGTGTTTCTGTCCAGTCTCCCCTCTACATGCTGCAACGGACGAGGAGTAGCGGAGCATAGGGGGAAGGGAGGACAGCGGGGAGGGTGAGAAAATAAGACGGTGATGGTCTCCAAGTCTGTGCATGTTTGATGGGGCAAGGGGGAGCCACACGTGCACCCCCCCCCCACCCCAATTCACTCCCATTTCACCAAATGACAACAGTTCTCCTCAGCTGCCTGTGGCCCCGCCTGGCTCCGGCTCTGGGAATGTGTGTGCGTACGCGTTTGTGTGAACCTTTGTGTGTGTTTTTTTCTGTCCCTCGGTAAGTTTGCGTGTGTGGGGATTTGTGTGTGTGTGGGCACATTTGCGTGTGTGTTTGTGTGTGTGTGTGTGTGTGTGTGTGTGGAGGTGGGTCATGCTTGGCAGGGTGCATATTCCACAGGCTTTTTAGACAACGCGTAGAGGGGGGATTAGCGAAAGTGTCCGAGGACCCTCCAGTTTGGCCCAGTGCCCTCAGCCCAGTGTGGACGGCTTGTCTTTCAGTGTGTGTGTGTGTGTGTGTGCGGTGGGGGGGTTGCAGAGGGTGTAACGGGGGATGAGACAGAGAGTGGAAGAGAAAAAAGGGGAGCGGAGGGGGGGGGGGGGTTGCTGCCTGGTCGATGGTGTCCTGTGAGCTCTGCAGCTGGCCCTTCTTATACCTCCTCTTCTGGCTTCTCAATGAAGCACTGAGTGGCAACGGATCCATTTCACCGTGGAAACGGGGCGACACAAAGCTCTGAAAGCCGCTCTCATGCCACGTCTCCGGATCCCTTTACCTGTTCCCAACATAAATGATGCCCCTGTACAGGAGCCGGACAGGGGAAAGTAGACACCGTGGACGGACCCGCAGATACCGCTGGGCTGACAAACACTCCTCTTAACTATACGCCAGATAAAGACAGGGGAGAGAGGCTCCATCTCCTGTCCCTCTCTCGCTCTATCCATCTTTTCACTCTCTCTCTCCCATCTCTCCATCTCCTCTGTCTCTCCCACCCTCTCTCTTTCTCTCTCTCCATCTACCGTCTCTCTGTCTCCCCCGTCCTTCTCTCTCTCTCTCTCTCTCTCTCTCTCAACATGCCCCAATCTCCGGCGGCTAATGTACTAGAAAGTTGCTCTTACAAAGTACTGACACTTTCTTAGTCACAGTAGAGTGCACGGACGGAGGCCAGCCCTCACATGCACGCAGATCACACACACACACACACACTCACACATATGCTTTCATACACACAGCATGTTTCATCAGTAGTTTTCTTGTGGGCGAGCGGCGCCACACGTGAGTGAGCCCAGTGGCTGGGTCCCGGGCTGTGGACAGCGGAGCATGTCATTCGGATGGGTTCGTTGGCAGGAAATGGCATCGGCCGTGATCAGGAACTCCATTAACCACAACACTCCTAGCCTTGATTACTGTGACCAGACAGTGCAGTGTGTCTGCCCCCTTCCTTCCCTGCCCCCACCCCCCCTCCACCACCACCACACACACACGCGCGCGCACACACACACTGGCATGCCCTATAACAATGACATGGACGCAAATACAAACACACATATACACAACCACCCCCTCTCGGTAATGCGTTTTTAAGGGCTTTAGATTCATTGGTGAATCTGTGGTGTTTCACATGAGGTACACTGGATCCGGAATATTAGAAAAACCCTAATTTATCCAACTAAAAACACTTCAAACCCTCATTTGTCCGACTAAGGACAACGTTCAAAAAAAAAAAAAAAAAGAGTGCATAAACTTGGGATAACGAACGCTGGACAATCCAGTAGGCAATTGTGTTTTTTCGGGGCATTCACTTCCTGATTTCCTGGTTTGCAGAGCTGTGGGTTTCCATGGCTATCCGTCAGCCAATGGCAGGCCTGCTCTGGGTGCAGCAGTGTAGAGAGTCTCTTGGGCGGCCTGTCTTTTTAAACAAGGCCAGACACTTCACAGACAGGGAGTGGGCCAATTAATTCTGCCGGGGGCAATGCTCCTAGGTTAGCATTTGCTTATAGTGATAAATTGGCGCTTTGTATCAGCAGTAAACTACCTAGGCTCCTTGGTTTTCTATGGGGCTGGCAGGTCTATGAATGATGTCACAGGGGTTCATGGTGATTAGTTGGGTGTGCAGCATCCTTTTTCACAGGGTCACTGTGCTACTGTCTGTGGGAAATTAATTTAAACCTGGCCCGGGTCACTGTCCTCCGTGAATGCCAACCAATCGCTTTGGAACATCTGCGGATGGAGAGAGTCATGTGGGAGATGCGCGGGAGAGGTTTCCTGGGTGAGATGTTTGTGTTGTGAGGGGGTTATGAAAGGTTTGTTTTGTGAGAGGGATATTAAAGGTTTATGTTGGGAGAGGGTTTTGAAAGGTTTGTGTTGTGGGAATGTCCTGAAAGGTTTGTGTTGCGAGAGGGTTATGAAAGAATAGTGTTGTGAGAGGGTTATGAAAGGGTTGTTTTCCGAGAGGTTTATGAAAGCGTTGTTTTGCGAGAAGGTTATGAATGGTTTGTGTCGTGAGAGGGTTATGAGAGGTTTGTGTTGTAAGAACGTCCTGAAAGGTTTGTCTTGTGAAAGGGTTATGAAAGGTTTGTGTTGTGAGAGAGTTAGAGGAGGGTTGTGTTGAGAGAGGGTTATAAAAGGTTTGTGTTGTAAGAGGGTTTTGAAAGGTTTGTGTTGCGAGAGGGTTATGAAAGTTTTGTGTTGCGAGAGGGTTATGAAAGAATGGTGTTGTGAGAACGTCCTGAAAGGTTTGTGTTGTGAGAGGGTTATGAAAGAATGGTGTTGTGAGAACGTCCTGAAAGGTTTGTGTTGTGAGAGGGTTATGAAAGATTGGTGTTGTGAGAACGTCCTGAAGGGTTGTGTTGGGAGAGGGTTATGTATGGACTATGATGCGAGAAGCATATGTTATGCAGAAAAGGTTAGGTTAAAGATCATGAAGATGTCTTTGCTAGTTCCCTGTCACCCCTAAGCTAGTGGTAAAAAACATGAGTAGCCTGAATTGTAGCAAGACTTTTCAACAAAATGTGAAAAATTATTCTCGTCAGAATGTCTGCAACTATGGTCTCACATAGTGTCTGCTGAGTTCATGCATTCATATTCACACAACACTAACACACCGGGCACGCTATCTCCATACCACGATGCAAATTAGTTATTATCATTATTTTCTCGAACACATCGGGTTCTGACTTAAAATAAAAAACACGCACCCTGTTCCCCCCGTTTCTTCGTCTCATCCTCCTCTTCTCCTTCTTCCGCTCTCTCCTTCACCCCCTTCCTCCTTCCCCGCTCTCGTACACCGCACCTTCGTTCCCCCTCCTCGTCCCCTTTCCTTTGCAACCTCTCCTCCTCTTTTCTCCTCTCTTCCTTTGCTCTCCTCCTCCCTCCCTCCCTCTCCTCCTGCCTGACCCCCTTAATGACTGTTATGCATGGTCGTGACCATCAGTAGCCCCTGGCTAAGTACATGTCCCCTTAAGACCGTCGCCATGTGGTCTGAATTTAGACCAGTCTTTATCTCTATCAGTCATGCTTTCCTTCCCCTCTCTGCCTCTCATAAGTGCCTGCTCACATGCCTCTCCCATCTCTCTATGGGCCTTCAGAAAGTGGTCTGCCTACAGTAAGTCTCTGAACACAGGGACAAGGTTGGGAGGATGGGTGTCAATAGAGGGGAGGGGAGGGTGGTTCTTTTAGGTGTTTAATAATTTATCCACCTGCTTAAACGCAGTTCACTAATTGGCAATAGTTTTTGGTGGACTGGTACAGTCGCCTGGCCTCTTCCTGAGCTCCGGCAGGTATGAATCAAAGTCACGGTAAACTCTCTTTTGGTATTTTTACGGACAACGGAAAACAACAACGGCAAAACAACCTTCATACCGCTTGAGCTGGATCTTTGATTTGTTGATATCAAAGGATTGGAACCTGGTGTTTCCTTGTTGTCCAAGATCACCCGGCAGAGCATCTGTGTATTCTTCCTCTTGTTCGCGTGTGTCTTCAGACTGGCCGGAACCAGAAAACGTCCAGGGAGGTTTCTGAAAATGTGAAACGTTTTTTACAACAGAAGCTGTTGTAGCTGTGCTGTTAGCAACACTTTCATCTCAAGGTCTGCATATAAACGGCTTAGAAGACTCAACAGACGCCAATGTATGCCAAAATGCTATGACCAGCAACATTAGTGACAGGATTAGACTGTGTATATAATATACATCATTTCATGTATGAATCATTTACTGAAGGAATTTAATGGACAACTAACACAGTTTATAATAAAGACGTGTATTATCAATTAGGAAGTCGACCCGCATAGGATTGTTAGGCTACTTAGCTGAATAACAAAGGCATTTTCAAGCAGACTTGCAAACAAAGTGATAATGGGATTGTGTTGTACTCCTTCGATGCTGCGGTGAGAGTTGATATGATGTCTGGAGGTCATTAAAATGACCCAGGGTTTTTCAGTTGCCGGTGGACTAAGACGTTGTCACTCACTGACTGCTGAAAAGCATCCTGCTGCAACAGGACACAATATGACCTGCCTTCTGATAGACTCTGACTCCTCCACAGGACACTGGGCCACCATGTCTGCTCTCTACTGTCACGAGGACACATTCGGCATTCTACTATTCGGAAGTGTTTAGAGACTTGGAAATGAAAGCAAGGGTATGTGTCCTTTTATGGGGGTTTGTTGTTTTGGATTAAGGATGTTATCAAGATCCCCTAGGGCTAAAGCTCATAGAGGTAGCATGGGTATTGTTAAACCTGTATATATGTTGACTATAGGGGTAGTGTCATGCAGTGTGACAGTGCGATGAGGAATAAATCAGTTCTGTTACAGTTCAGGTGCACAGTAAATCCAACAGTCATTTAGGAACGGAAGACGGTTTTCTGAACCGGTAGAGCTGATGACAGATTGACAGCGTCCACTCCAGTGACACCAGCTCTGTCTTTTGTAAAACTTTTAACACTGAGAAATTTGTCAATGGACTCAGTGGCCTGGACAAGCTTTCTCTCTCTGACCTGAAAAGGGTACCAGGCATGCAGCACGGACCAGGGGTTTGAAAAAGGCAAAATGAGCTGTGAAAAACGGGGCTATCTGGGAAACAAAACCTGGGGCAGGCAGGAAAAAAAAAAATCCAAGAAAGGAGAAAAGGAGAGGGGAAAGGAGGGAAAAAAAATGTGACACCAGCTGACACTCCCTCCCTTCTATTCTCCAGCCAATTGTGCAGAGTCCTTGGAGTGAGCGGCAGGCATTTTTGGTTCTGAGAGCAACAGAGAGAAAGGAGTAGTGGGGGGAGGGGGGGGGGGGGGGGGGGGGGGGTGGGTGGCACAAGGAGGAAGGGAGAGTTGAATTCTTGTCATCAGCTCCTTCACCATGAATAGGCCTAATGAATGCTAGTAAGTGTTAGGGATCCATGGCCCTCTCTATCAAGGCAGGTAATACCGCCCAGATTTAATTGGGAGCAGGTATTGGGTGGCTGTATTACTTTAATTGGTTAGAGGTTCTCTCTAAATGAAAAAGACAAAGTATAATGGCCAGATTGTGGTGCACAATGGCACTCAGAGCAGGGTTCTATGCATTCGTTAATCTGTTGAGGAATGAGGCAATTCTGAACCGTTTTCTTAGTGAAACCAGCTGCAGAATGCTTGTGGCTTTTGTTCCCCCTTGGGAAAATGTAGGATTGAAACAGAAAATACCTTTACCCGGGCAATCATATGCCACGTGTGGAAAGTGGATACAGCAGTAGAGGATAAAAAAAAATAAAAAAGAGGGGATCTTTGTAGTGGAAGAAAGGATGGATGGAGAGATAAAGAGGGCCTGTCACGGTTGCCGACGGAGGAATGAAGTGATGACATTTACAGTGACAGACGAGACTGGCGAGGGAGAGGGAGGGCAAAAGGGGGGAAAGAGAAAGAGAAAGTGAGAGAAAGGAAGAGATGTGGCCACTCTTTAAAAGGAGGAGTTTGATATTTAAAAGACACGGGCCGTGGTAATTAGAAGGGGACACGTATTAGTCCTTCGTGAAGTTGGGTCCTGTCATTAATGCTGACAGACGGAGAACAGGTATCCGGTTGATCTTTAATGAGTCACAGAACAGACAGGGAAACTCGCACAAAAGGAAAGATGCTCTGGATGTAAAATCATAAAAGTGGGAAACAATAAAAGGGGTGACAAACAACATATTGTTGCAATTATCACACATTTTTCTAATAAGCACACATGTTCATTTACTGAATGAGTCGCTGTCTAAGACACGTGGGATGCAACCAAACAGAAGGATCTAAGATAGAGGGGCTCTTAACATCCGTCCGTCCTTCCGCTTTGTCACGCATTGCATAACGTGACATAACTGAGCGGCAGCTAGCCCCAAATGGCCCGGGCCAAGGCACAGGAAGTGTTTACCAGCACGCCGTCGCATTAACCCAGCATGCAACGGGGCGGCGCGCTCAATGTTCTGTGGCTCGTCGCCAAGAGAAAATGGAAAAGAGACAAGCAAACAACAGAGGCGGTAAGGTGGCGGGGGGATATCCATCTTTACCGGGGGACTACATTCCAGTCCCTCTCCCTCCCTGTCGCTCATTCTGTGCCTGTGTGGTATGGAGACTGGGGGAGAGGTGGGGGGGAGAGGTGGGGGGGGGGGGGGGGGTGCTGTGAGGGGACCTTAGCGGTACAGTAATTGCACCCGTGAAGTGAGAATGATTGCTTTTTATTGTCCTTTGTCCCGACAGGTTGGAGCGGCGGAGGTATTCTATATCCCGTGAATGTGGAAGGGAGAGGGGAAGAGGAACAAAACGTCTGGGAAAAGCTAGACTGCCTTGCCGCACTCCCTCTCTCTCTCTCTTTCTCTCTTTCTCCCTCCCTCCCTTTTCCACTGACTGACTGACTGACTCAGGTTCGTTTCACATTCAGACTGAATGCCCAGGGAGATGGAAGATAGCAGCCATTCTATCTTCTCTCTTCCCCTCTGTTTCATCTCTCCGTCTCTGTCTTTCTCTCTCTCCGGCCCTAAAGGGCTCTTACTGAGAGGGCACAGCAGTCCACTGTTGGTACACTACAGCACAACATGCCGCACGTCAGTCTAGTTCTGTTCAAGTTCTTCCTCTACACACCCCGTCGTCTCGCTGTGGCTACGTCAAAGGGAAGTTTTCAGGCAGTGGACTCAGTTACAAGCCATCGCTACTTTTAGTATCTAGACCAAACTGTAGTTAGATGGTGGAGTCAATACGCAGCACTCCAGTAAATCTCCTGTTCTGTGTAATAACGGGAAAACCGCAGGATTAGGAATGCAACAAGGAAGAGCCTTGCAGATTGTTTGCATCTTAAATTGCTCTCAGCTAAATGCACTTTGGGTTTTATTGACGGCATTCTCCCATTAAATATGTGGGTATTGTGCATGAATTACAATGGTTGAGTGGAACCCTGCAATAGCTACTATTCAGACAGTCTATCCCAAAGGACGCCCTATTCCCTTCCTAGTGCACTAAATGTAACTAGGGCTCATAGGACCGTGGTCAAAAGTAGTTCACTACTTCATAGAGAGGGAATAGGATGCCATTTGGGACGGCCATAGACACACACTGGTGTTTTGAAATGGAAGGGTGTCGTTTTTTTCTCTGCATGATTGAGACCAATATGGAGAAACCCACTGTCATGAATATTCAACCGTTTCTCCAAATAAAACGTCATTTCAAAAGGTACCAGATTAAGCCGGTGGCCGGCGGTTTATTATAACGCTGTGTTGTTGTTATGGTTGCTGCTGGTCAGGTGTTAGTTACGGTTGGGAGTGATGTGCGTGTCATTTGTTGTACATTTGATCCCATTATTGATTGAGAAATTGAAATGACGTTAGTTCAGTTACCAATGATTCATGAGAGAAATGAGATCAAGAACAAACTCTGAAATGCTGGGCTTTAAGGAGTTTTGTAGTTTCACTAGGCATATATTAAGTTCAGCTCAGAAAGCGTAAGTAACTACACTGACCATAATCCATTGTTCTCCAGACGCAAGTGGATAGTGCAGAGGTGCTGTATCATGGTCCTGAAGGGCAGAACCCATTGTTTGTATCGCCTTCTAATCATCTGTTTAACATAATGGACCTGGCCCGTCCGGATTGCCCTGGGATACAGAATGAAGGAAGACTCTGGTGATGGAGATAGAGAAGGCAGATCCCACAGCAGTTATAGTCGTTTATAATATCCTTTTAAGGTTCTCTACTTCTGAAGCCTACCACCTAATAGTAGGGGATAGGCGTTGGCAATGTCGGGTCCACATATCGGCAGGTCCAAATGAAATCTGGTATTCATAGTATTGCCATGTCCTCGCGTATTCCTTTAGAGAATGGCCTGTAACTCATGCTGAACTGGGCCTTGGATTGGTACTGAAATCGATCCCGGGAAGACCACTTAACATTAGCGCGTGTTAGCACCATTAGCGCGTGTTAGCACCCGTGTTAGCTAACAAGGCGCGTGTTAGCGCGCCTTGTTAGCGGCTACGGAAGCACAAGTGGTTACACAGAATCTACAACCATTATGGCGATAAAAATGTATTTGCAGTAGATGGGGTAAAGAAGTCATCTTTACTTTGTAATTCCTGTAATTGTGACGCCGGTTAGGTCATGACCTTATCAGGCCCTCCCTACACACTGATTCTTTCGAATGGCCGCTGACTCATGGAGGATGTCCACACCGGGAGGTAGAGACATTGTCTACGGGAGGCCTGGCTTCCTTCATGTCTGGTTAGGTAGCAGAATGAAACCGGGATGTTGTGCAGTTTGGTCTTTCCCCCAAACCTTCACTCCTCGTGTCACAACAAGACTTGGGCGTGCACGTGCAGTTTTCTCACATTGCTCTTTTATCTCTCCTCGTCTCGTACTCTGTCATTAACTGCATGTGTTGCTTTAAATTAGTTCTTTGTAAATCATATATTTGTCACTTTTAATGAAACATTCTCTCACACCTGGAGTTGTATTTGCCTGACATGTGTTTTTCATGATATAATAACCTGGTGTTCTATTTTTACGAGATATACAAAGGTGTTATGTTGTTCAAAGTAACTATAATGTTTGTTTATTTGTGATTTATTACCTTTTAATACGCATATTATTAGGTTTGATATAACATAATATGCTATTGTGGCCGTACTCTAAGATAGCATTTGACGCTTTCTGCATCCTAGCAGAGAGTCAGAAAAGGAAAAAGAAAAAGTCAAAAAAAGGAAAATAATTAAAACATGGGCGCTGTTGGAGCTTCGCTCTGAAAAGCTTTCTACGTAGTGACATACAAATTACCAAATTGTAGCTTTTGTTTGACAGACAGAAGGACCCCACCGGGTGTCAGCCCAGTGAGTGCTGGGCCACCGAGAGCTAAGTGAGCACCGTAGAACATGTGCCTCCTGAGAGGGGCAGAGCAGTAACAGAACTCTGTTCCAAAGACCCGGGTTCAAATACTATTCCTGAAATGTAAAATACTCGACGCGTCTGCTGATTCTTTTCCAGCTGGACGATAGCGCCAAGTGGGCGGGACTTGCAGTGGCGGGACAATTCAGTCGGTTCCTCGTCGAGCGTGGGTAAAGTATTTACAATGATTTGGGCTAGTGTTTTGACCCGTTTACTACAGTAGGTGAAAGCCTGCTCTGTTGAGGTGTAGGAATCCGGGTGGGGGTGGCGGGTCCCCCTCCCCCCAGACCCCTTTAGAATGGGACGTGAATGTCAGCCACCGATCCATCACAATGAAGCCGATGAATGGCGCTGATTTTGGAGTGTGGATCCAGGTTTGAGACGCTAGGATAAAGTAGCGCTGCGCCGATGAAAACAAATAGGGCCAAATGAGTAATCAGGGGGAGAATTTCCTCCTTCCGTGTTCCCACCGTGTCCCACCAAAACAGAGGTCCCATTGCGTTAGAGAGTATTCGCAGGCACCACACTCCGGACGAGGGGGTAACGCGAGCCAGCCCGGGGAGTATGCACTGGTCATTTGTTCTGTCTGGCGGCGCCGTGCGGGGCTGATGGGCCCGACTCTGGTAGTCCCCGCAGCCAATAGCTTCAGGGTCCTGGGTCATAGGAACACATTACCCATGTCTCCCTCTCCTCCCCCCCTTCCTTGCCATGCGATCCATAGGGGAGTTGACCGGCAGCTCGATAGCGGGTTGGTAAGGATAATACTGGAACACTGTTTCATTCACCTTGAGTTACAGGCTGGTTCTGAGTCAACTGAGAGGGACTTTATCGAGTGACAGTCAATGTGGATCACGCTCTATAACCTGTTTGTACACATATAACTACGTACGGATCGGTAAATATAATGGCAGTTTTCCACAGACAGCCAGGATGACTTTTTGCGTTTATTGATTGATTACCAACCCAATTAGAGCAGTAACAAGTGATGTCATACCCATGGTATACGGTCTTATAAAGCATGGCTATCAACTATTTAGCATTCATGGTTTAAACTTCCTGGTTAATAAATAAACATACAACCACCAACACCTAAATCCACTGCCATATACTAAAACTAAAAAAAGTTGAATATCTATTTATGAAACTACAAACAGTTGTCGAATGTATCTACAGTCAAATCTTCAGAGAAACAGGTACAGTACAATTATTGGCATTATTCTACAAACAAGTACAATATTTCTATAAACATAGAACTGCAAACAAACTGGTACATTATATCCATAGGCATATCTTCAGATAAACAGGTACAGTTAATCTATAGACATATCTACAGACTAACAGGTACAGTATATCTTTGGATCTATCAACAGACAATCAGGTACAGTATATTCATAGATCAATCCCAACTCCCAATCTGTCCTAACTCCAGATCTGTCTTGGCTGTGTGCTTTAAGTTGTTTGTGAAGAAGGATTCATCTTAATTCTCGTGTTGGGTCCTATGCACTGGATCAGAACCTCGTTAAGAACCTCTTTATTTTGATCAGTTGGTAATTCTTACTAATCTCCCAGTACCTGCTGTGGAGAAACAGCCCCATAGCATGATGTTCCTACCGCTTGTACCATTGTTGATACGAGCAGGAGTGTGGCATTGAGGACTTCAATCAAATAGCAAAAAACTGAACTTGAAACTCGTAACAAGAAAACAAAACAACTTTAAATGTAAAAAATACAATGAACTACAACTACAACTTCCCAAATGAGGGAAGAAGAAGAAGGAAATTAAATATGAATGGTGATCAAAGAGTCATGGGTTTAGGAAATTATAACAAGGACCATGTGTCCGTACTCTGAGCGACTGAGGGCTTTGGGTCTCGCTGCTGTGCCATGCCAGGTAATAATGCCACTACAGTAGCTAGATAGCATTGATCGAAATGTTGTTTACCTAGCTTGCATGCTCAATTTTCCTTTCATTACTGAAATACACTGAAACCATAACCATCAAACATCTCCTTCCCTTCTGTTTTGTGAAGTGAAAAGACTTCTCTTTCAAATTGCAAGGGGATGTGGTCAATTTAACCCCAAAAAGCATCCTCGATTACATCCTATGAAAATCCACTAGAAATAGTAGGCAATCTGGAGAGTTTAGGCTTACTATTTCCAGCGCACTATGGTTTGGGACGCACTATTCTAAGTCCGACACTGTATAGCATGGTTAGCACCATGCATAGCTGGCCTCTATCTTTTTATGGTTTCCCTTTAGTTTTCTATTAAACAAGGCTATGAAGTCATTCATGTCCTCTTCTTAGATTTGCATTCAACCGTAGAGATTAATCAAACCATTGTTTACGTATCTTCCGGAAGGCCGCGGCACGTCATGCATGTTTCATAGCCCGCTGGTTTCCCTTTTCGTCTTGTTTTGAGTCAGAGCAGAGGCACGGTGTCAGCTGGGATTTCTGGCTCTGTTTGTGCTGCGCGTGTGTGTATGTGTGTGGACTTTGAGGAGGGCACGTCTGTAATGTGGCGATGACGTTCTGGGATGGGGTCAGAGGTTGGGGAGGTTAAGTGTGTTACACACACGGCGAGTTAAGAGGGCAGCGGCCTGGTCTGTTGCATGAACCAGAGCCAGAAGAGAGAGCTGGTAGCAGACAGCAAGGTGGATGCAAAGGTCTTCGGCCTGCATTGTGTGTGTGTGCAGGCGTGTGTGCGTGCAAAGAATGAGAGAAAACAGTGTGTGTGTTAAACGTCGTCCTTTTCCTATGATCTGAAGGGTATTCTACAGCCGCCATTGACAATGGTTTACCAGTTGTTTGGTCCTGGTCACCTCAGTCTCAACAACACTAGACACCATTAATTGTATTGGGTTCCCAAACTTTATATGCAAGTGACCCAATTCTTAATTTTAAGAATTCTGACCCACCAATTTAATAATATGAGGCCAATGTATGTATCTGATTTTCTATAGGATCTCTGAATATGTTAAAAGTAGTTTTTGTCCAATGTTTATATTTCGTACATGGGAAAGGTTTGTGAAAGCATTATGGAATATCTGGCAATAATTGGGCAATAGCTGTTTGTCTGATTTCCTGCCTGGTATTGTCTACCCCGATCTGAGGAAAACCGGAATACATTTTCCAGATTAACACAAGAATCTCTTAGCTGTGGAGTCCCCTTGTCCTCTTCATAGGAGGAGGACACTTGTGATTTCATTACATCTTTCTCTGCCTCGTAATGTGATATTTGAATTTATCATGGCTAGATGTCTTTCTTCGCCTGTTCTCTTGGTGACTGTGAAGATGTAATTCTCCGGAGCTCTGGGTGGTTGTTGACTAGCACTGTTTTTGTCTCAAATGACATCCTATCCCCTAGCCAGTGCACTGTTTTAGATGGGAAGCCTAGGGTCCCTGGTCAGAAGTAATGCTGCATGAGTACAAGTCGCCATTGGGGACGTAAGCGTTATTTCTCCAGGAAGATTGGCCCTGTATTCAGGCTAATGAATTTGACAGGGCTGTTAACCAGACACACTTGTAGAGAGAATATGCTGACAGTTAAACAGTTCGACGGGAGAGCTGTGCTCACCTCAGACCAGGAGGTGTCTGGCAACATCTGATGAATCAGTCAGTATGTTATCCTTATTAGTATTACATTATTTGTTTAAGGATCCGGGCAGTCAAACAGTTTTCAAGTTTTAAGTAGCTTGTAGCTAGGATTTGATCTAGTGGCTGCAGCTTAGACTTATTGCTGTAGACCACACCACAGGCCACATTGCCATTTCATTTTGGTTCTCTAAACACACATCCATTAATCACCTAACCGGTTCCTAACCGGTTCCCCTATCCCATAGTTTGGATGTCTGATGCATGTTCGGGTCCAGTCGTGGCGTAAAAAATGCCTCATGTCATATTTATTAGCCACCAGTGATGTTAGTATTGTAATGAATATCGACATCCTAAAGTAAGTGTTGACCCAAATAACAGTCACATATTCCCTATGAGGTTAAAACATGGCTGGTTGCTGCATTTAGTTTTTATGGTCACTTATAACACAAGTTACAGTTACCAAGCTTAGCGGTAGAAATAAACAAGTGTACTCCCATTAAAAGCAAGTGCGCGTTCATCAGGAAACCTTGGCCTTTATATGTTGTGTTTAGTTTATTCTTTTGGTTATTCTTGCATTTTATGGACACTTACCAAGAAGTTCAGTCTCCCCACAACCATTTGGATGGATTATGAAGCATATAGTAATTAGAGGCAAAAGACAACTTTTTGCAGATCACTTTTCCGATGCCATCTTAGTGCTCACGCTCAAGCAAGCAACAGTGCAGAGAAAGAACGACTGAATGCAGCGACTCTCTATATTTTTAGATCCGGTTATTGGTGTATTTTCAGAGGACTTCAAGTGTAACGCACCTGCAGCAAGGAGTTGGTAACAATAGCACACTCATAAAAAGCAATCCATGTTCTTATCTCCTTGTGCCTGGCTTCATAGTGGCGCCGTAGAAGTGCCTTCCAGTGCTGTGCTCCCTCTTCCATGCCTTCCACCGCGATGGCCCGTTCCAATTTGTTAAAGAGAATCAATGTTATGATATGGATTGCAAAGAGCAAACGGATGCGTTATTCGGTCAGACTAACCTGGGAAACATTCAGCTAGCAGCGTGACTTGCGTAGAAGCTTAAACGATTACGAAGAAAACCTTTCGAAAAACAGTGAAATTGTTGTCAGGAACGAAATCCAGCGGTTGCGTCCTGCCTTACCGTGGTGGCCTGTCTAGCCAACAGAGCCGTCTCATTTACAATGATTGATTAATCCAACAATTAAAATTCCTCTCTCTGAAAAAGGTTTTTGATTAATATTCTGGTCCTGAGGTTCCGAACCACCCATGATGACATTGAATATAAATAAACATGCAGAACCCAAGAATTCTCAGACAGAGGAGCTCCGGCAGAAGAACGGGGAGAAAAGAGAAAGAGTTCCCATATTTCTGTGGGTGATTGACAAGTCTGACATATGGAATAGTTCACCTATTCCCCTGTGACAGACAGATGGGGAGAGTGGAGAGGCGCGTAAACTTGCCTGCCAGGCTGGGTATGATTTTTTAGATTCAGCGCCGTCTGATCAAAAGGACTCTACATCTCTCCTACTAAATTTAGCACCAGTGGCAATTAGTAGCGGAGTCACACAGTCACTCCTGGAGCAGCTGACAAATGGTGCCTTAACAAGTCAGAGATGTGGCTCTGTGTTTGAAGGATTTATGGTAGTGGCGGTGAACAGGCAGTACTGAAGGGGAGGGCTTTTCCTTCTCTATTTCAGTGTGTTTTGGAGGCTGGCGTCTGTGTGTGCGCTGTTTTGTTTGGGGTTGTCTATCTATCTGCCTTCACCGTACGTACGGCAAATTTGTTGTCTTAACGTGAGATGGCGGTAGTGCTTGTGTGTGTTTGGGCATGTGCTTTTTTCAGAGAGTGCGTGTTGGTTTTGTGTGTTTACAGGAAAGAGGAGACCGAGTGAAAGAGAGAAGAAAAGAGAGATGAGAGAAATTGAGACATGACCTCATAGCGTGCCCGTCTGATTTTCCTCTTCCAATTAATGCCAGAGACACTGACAGTTGGGCCAATTGAAATCTCTTAGTGAAGTCATGTGACGCCACTTACACACTGGCCAGTTTCACAGTGTTACGTAAAGCCTGGAGATGATTCACAGCCACAGTGTGGCCGTTCTCTGCGTTCCGTCTTCCTCTGGTGTACTTCACTGGGATGCCCTACTGCCTCCTGAGAGGGAGGCTGATGGATACAGGCGGGGAGTTACAGAGACAGAGAGATAAACCAAGAGAGAAAGGGTAAGAGAGGTACCGAACGAGATAGAAGGAAGACAGACGGAGAACAAGAGAAAGACGGGGGGGGGGGCAGAACTCCAGGCGGGGAGGGGGCAGTAAGGTAAAATGATCTGTACTAGTTCTCCTCCCAGACATCTCAGACCCTGACGTTTTGGGGTTCTTTTTACTCTCTGCGCTTCCTCCTTTTCTCTCTCCGAAGCTGTGAGTGAGTTTGACCTTAAAGCGCTCCTCCCTCTTTAGAGTGTCAGGCCCTGTGTGTGTTTCTCTGGGCCGGGGAGATAGAAGAGGGAGAAATATCTGCAGACAGCCCGTCACAACCAGACTCTTTGTTTATCTATTAATAATTGAGCATTGCTGAAGACAGTGGGAGGGGTTGTTGTGTGTGTGTGTGTGTATGGAGGTTTGTCACATGGGGAATTGACACCTTTAGCACAGTGGTTTGGGCTAAACTGCAGCTAGTGCTCTCCTATTGATGTATGACTGGCTGAGAGACGGGTGGAGGAGGGAGCGGGTGGGGAAGGGAGGGAGTGGGTGGGGAAGGGAGGGAGCGGGTGGGTGGGAAAGGGAGGGAGGGAGCGGGTCGGTGGGGAAGGGAGGGAGTGGGTGGGGGGAGCTTTAGGGTTTAGTCTGCTGTTGTTGTACGTCCATGGCTCTAGGGTGTGTTTAAATGTGAGTCTAGAGATGCTGCCTTCCTGTGCCTCTGCCCTCTGTGGCTTCACCTGTTTTCCTGTGTGCGTTCGTGAGGGTGTGTGGGCAGGAGAGAGAGTGTGAGAGAGAGAGAGAGGCTGACAACCGTGCACAGCGTGTCTTGTCTCTCTGATTTGACCAAACCTACTGTCCGCTGAAGACTCTACCTCCCCTGAACCAGTGTTCATGTATGGAATCCGTTTCCTCGGAAATAAAAGGCCTGAGGCGTTTGGTTTGAACATGACATGGCCCTGTAGCGTGAACCATTTGGGAAGCAATTTGGACATATCTCCACTACTTTTTCTAATTCTCCAAATGCACAAAGGAACATGAGAAAACATTGTGGGCTGATAAGAGTACAATACCTTCTACAAGTGCAGTGCCTTGCATTTTCCAGGTATAATGGCGTAATGATCGGTTCGAGTATCGTTTTATTTTTCTTTTGGTGGTTTCTTCTACATCTGAAGGTTGACTTACCTCTCAATTTATGCCTAATTAAGTAGCCTCTAAACATTTTCCCCACAGACCGCTTTCTGTCAGAACAAAGTCCATATTGTTTCTCCGTTTCAGGAGGCGGCCCTTGAGTGAAAGCCTCCGAGGCTACTAACATTACCTCCATGTGCTGAGAGTGTCCCAGTCCTCGGGGGCTGACGGCCAAATCATTTGTCGGAGCAGACGATTCTATTGAGCATTCGGAAGAGTTCTGGAAAAGGAGTTGTTTAATGAGAGAATGATTGCTGTGTTCTCTGGTGACGGCTAGGGATGTTACAGCTCAATATGTCAGAAGGACAGGAGGATGACGGCAGAGTTTTCAGTCAAAACGAGGGAATGGTAGTGATTAGAGAGAAACTGGATAGTCTGTCTGGAGAGCATATTCCCAAAAGGGTTTGGGAGCAGTGCTAGTGGGTAATTCTCTAGCACGGGGTTTCCCTTTGTCTACAAGTCGGAAATGTGTTGATTAGCAAGATTTTTATTCACTAATGCAAATACTTTGAAATTTGAGCCAGTATGGTAAGGTACTGATTATTAAGGTACTGTATATTGTCGTTTCAGGTCTGTGTGGTTTTTGGCCTGAAGTGATACTGCACTGCTCAAAACAATTACAGGAACATGTAATCATCACATTATAACACCAAGTCAATTAAACTTCAAGGATATCAATCTGCCTAGTTTGGATGCATTTGCGATGAAGCAACGTCACCTGTTGTGGTGCAAATGAAAGTGTCAACAGGTGCACTGAAGAGGCAACAGCAAGACAACCCCCCAGAAAGGAATGGTTTAGCAGGTGGTGGCCACAGACAATCCTTCTCTACTTATGGTACCTGACTGATTCTTCTCTAGTTTTGCATTTCGCTAGTGTCCTTGTCCTTACTGGTGGCACGGGTAGTCCAGCTCCTGCCATCGCAAGAAGGTTTGCTGTGTCTCCAAGTACAGTCTCAAGAGCTTGAAGCAGAAACCACAATATGGGCCGTTACACAAGTAGTGCTGGACAGGGCCGTAAAAGAGCATTAAGCCAGCAACACGACCGGTATCTTCTCCTTTGTGTGAGTGGTAACAGGAGGAGCATTGACGGAGCCCTTTAAAATGACCTCCAGAAAACGACTCCGTAAGCCGGACATGAAGGCTCGACTTCCTCTAGTGGGACCTGTGCTCACAGCCTCGATCTTGAGTGTATTTCTTTCGTATTGACCCCGATGTGTGATTTAAGTCTTCCTTTAACTTTTTGGAGCATTGCATATGGTAACCTCGTAAACCCCTTGTTTATTTCTGGATGTGAACATAATTTTACCTTCAAACTGCAAAGTTGGTATAGTCCCAGCTACATTGTCCATGCTAATATGCAATGGTTGGGGGCTTCCCTGCTTGTCCATCTATCAATGTTCCCGTCAGTCAGTTTGTTTGTCTGTCTGTTAGCTTTCCCCCTGACTGTGATCTAGAAACTGACACAGCTCTATATTCATTGACAACCTCCCCTTTGATATTAGAAATAAAAAGCTATATTTATATCATTTTCTCTCGTTTTATGAAAAGGAGACGCCATTAGCCGTGTTTTATGTTCCGGTTGGAAAGGAAATATCTCCAAAGGACGATAGGAGGATGCCTTGTGCATGGCTCATTAGTACACTGCTTTTCACACAAACGTATCAACAATGTTCTAAGCTAATAAGCTTTTGTATTTCCAGGCTATATGATGTAGGAAGAGGGAGCCGAAGGTCAGGGGTGCATTTGAACGAGGCAAGCGCGTCCACAAGGCAGTGATTTATCGGGAATTATTGCGCTGCTTCGCTCCTGAGCGTTTGCCATTGATGTGTGGAGTTGAAATGGCTTCTTCAAGAGGAGAGGGAGATACGCGCTTCACAGATGACACAGGCAGTCCTCTCATCAGGCAGACACAGCCTCTTTCCACTTTCTAGACCGTCATTTAATTCAGCCCGCTCTTCATTTTTTTTTTACACCCACCCACACACACACACACACAAACACACACTCAAACAGACACAGTAATATCACAGAAAATGTCCATATCCTATATTGTATTTCATGTTTTGAATTCCCCAGGGATGTGTTGTTCTTCTTTGAGGTGGGAGTTTCTGATTAACGCTAGTTAACTTGTCAACTAACACCTCCAATATATGTTGAGCTGGAACCTTCTAGAGCAGCGATTTCCCAACTTTAAGGGTCTCTTACTTTGAATTAGAAAACTGTGGTTGGTATGTAGAATATCAAAATGCAGTTTCAGTTTTATCTTCAGATTCGACTCTCACACTTTAACAGTACAACCGTACAAATGTTACAATCAATTATTTGCTGAACTTTCTCGATCAGACCATGCTTGAGTAATACTTTACAAAAATCCACCTGTTACACAGTCATAGGTCCAATGTAGAATGTCGACATTTTATCACGTTTTTATGGGGGTGTTTAGATACAACAACAACAACAACAACAGAAAACAATGCCAAAATGGGTCTCGGGCAATATCGTTTAGGAACCGCTGTCTAATGGATTCTGGATTATCAATACCATCATGACAATAGAAGATTAAGTAGCCGATTGGCGCTTGCCGTCTTTAATTCCTTCTCAACGCCTGTCCATCACATCCCGTTTTACAGGCTTCTTATTTTCTTCTTCCAGGCGCCAAATGAACTAGTTTCAGATGTTTGTAGTGTGTTTATGTGAGTGTTTGAAACGAGGTCCTGGTGGATTTGTGCATTCGGAGCCCTGTCTGGATTAATTGCTGCGTGGTGTGTTGGTAGGAAGACAGGGCTGATTAGGGAGGAGGTGTGGGACAACATCATGTTCCCTCCTTTACCTCCATCCTGCTCTCCATCTAGTCTTCTCCATCCATCTATCTTTGCTTGTCTTCCTTGCTTTTAATGAGCCACACGGACGGGCTTCACCACACCTGCCATGAATGGAGAGAGATGGGGGGGTGTGTGAGAGAGGGGGGGGAGAGGGCTGGCTTCAGACTTCACAAACCCAGGTTATGCTGCTGTGCCATCGCCATGTCTGCTACAGCACATCAAACAGATCCATGGCGGTTGAGGGGAGCACACACAGGGAGCGAGAAGGAGAGGAACCAACCGGGGACTTTCTCCCCTAACCGCCCTGGGGAGGAGGGGTGAGGGAGGGGCCGCTGTGGAAAAACAACCACCCTAAACCAGCCCCTCGCAGGGTCATTTGGCGTTGCCACGGCTGTTTTCTTATTCGCTGTGATGCGGCCACTGGACCGATGTGCCGATGGTAAGGGGTGTTCTTGGTAGTAGCGGCGGTTGTCGCGGTGGAACATAACTTTGCTGGTGGGAAAACAGAATTCTACCACAGAGCTTCTGAAATAATCATCACAAGATCTGTTCGAGACTGAGTCATGAGGTGGAGAGAGAGTAGTGTGATAGAAAAGAAAGCAGAGAGAGGGAAGTGGGGAAAGACGGAGTGAGCGAGAATTAGAGAGGGAGGGAGAGAGAAAGGGAGAATGAGAGAGAGAGAGGGAGTGAGAGGGAGTGGGAGAGAAAAGAGGACAGGGAAGCCTCAGAGAACAAGGGTGAGAGTCTAAATGTTTTATCCGCCTCTTGGATCAGAAATTCTGGGCTAGATTATCAGCTCTAAAGCCTGGAAAGAGGATACAGATCCACAGAAAGACAGACTGACAGTTTTGTGTTGTATACTGTTGTGCAGGGGTGTTGTGTGTGTGTGTGTGTCGAGCGTGTCTCTGCGTTGTGCGCGTGTGTGTGTCGAGCGTGTCTCTGCGTTGAGCGTGTGTGTGTGTGCGCGTTGCGATGAGCCTGTTCTGCTCTCCCGTGTTGCTGCTGTATCCTCTTGATGTTGACAATGGTGTTATTCAGTTGGGAGCTTCAACACAAGCCTGAGAAACACTTGAAATGCTATTAAGCCTGTAGTGGGCTCGCGTGTGCCGTTCCTGAGCCTCGCCCTGTCAATATGACTGTAGGATACACACAAGTGCACCGACTAGAGAGAGATTGCCTGTCAGCGCGTGATTTTGGCGTCTCCACTGATGATGGTAATAATAGCCGTTCGTCTGAGTGGTTGCAAATGGGGGGGAAAAAAGCGAAAAGGTTTCTTCTTTTCTAAAGAGCAATAGCTACACCCAGTTGCTGCCTGCAATCAGAGAAAACACAGGTTCCACGATTCCAGCCCTGTTAGTGGCCTCGGAGGATGGCATTCCAGGTCTGGTTTCTCAGACGAGCCTCTTTCCTGTGTAGTGGACCGAGGTTCTGGACGCGTGCTTACAGGGGGATCAGCGGCCCAGGAGTGGGTCGGGCTGGGACGTTCTGCTTGCTGTTCTGTAATCAACCCGGAGGGCGGGAGGGGATCTCACTGCGAATGTCAACGTTGGCGTGTTCGTGGCGTTTTTCGCCGTTCCCGGACGGACGTGCCGCCAATCGTGACCCCGGCCCGGTTCTGATATTTAGAATCAATCCATAGTCGTGCGTTTGGTCCTGTGTACTTGCCTGTTTGTGTATGAGAGCATTTTTGGGGACACACTGTTACTGCAACCTGTATACTCAAAACATCTGGTGCTCAAACATCTCTCATATCTTCCTTCTCTCTCCCTCTCTCTCTCCCTTTCTCTCCCGCTCTGTGTCTCTTCATCTCTCGCTCTCCCTCTATGTGTTTCACCCTCTCTCTTGCTCTCTATCTCGCCCTGTCTGTCTCTCTCCCTCTGTGTCTCTCTCCCCCTCTGCTTCCTTTCCCCTTCCCCTCTGAACACTGTGAATTATGAGGGGTTGATGATGCTCGGAGGGGCTCCCAGGTGTTTTGGTCATACTTCAGAAACACCCAGGACTTCGCTCTCAGAGTGACGCCTCTCTCTTCCTCTCTCCGTCTGTACGCCATGCGTGTTTGTGATTAGTTGAACCCAACATTATTCTCAACATTATTAACTACTGATTGGTTAACCGAATCCCCCTCCAACCCAAAAACAACAACAGGCACGCACACGTATGGGGGACACTAAAGATGACAAACGCACACAAGCACCACCCAACATTCTACACATAGACATGTCCCAGTCTGGCCACGTGTCTTTCTTTTCTGCGTGGGTCAGACGGAGACTGAGTTTGTGTTTGTTCGGGTTAGCATTGCCCCAGGTTCCCCGCCTCCTCTGGATCCTCTCCTTCTCCCCGGGACTGAAATCCTTGTCGCCTGGCCGACATTCCCTTCATGTCTCCACTGACTGTCCAACGCAGAGCTCCGTTTCCCTTCCTCTGATGTCTCAATTAAAATGAATGCGCTCAGTCTGCTTAGATAAAGAACAGAAAGGGGGGGGAGATGATCGTTTTCGAGGAACAATGGCACCTCCTTCGTTTTGGTAACTGATCCCCTGTCTGTGCCCGCACTAAAGCTTGGCAATATTGACAGTTCTAATATCACTGTGCTCTGCTTCAGAACAGTATTTCTGGAAGGCAAGGCCAAAAGGAACTGTTGTGTACAGTATATTGAAATGTAAATAGCTCTCAGATGGCTATTAATCATATAGAGAACATCATTAAAGACGCCCAGAACAGCAGAGAAGATGAGTCACATTTGACGGTGTCTCTGTATAATCCTGTCAGCTTATCAACATCACAGAACACTGCTTCTGAAACGGGCCTTAGCATTTGTGCGTGTGTGTGTGTGTGTATTTTGGTGTGTGAGTGTGTCTGAGCAAGGTAAAGAGTGTTCTGCATTGTAAAACAGTTGTGGGGAAAAGGATGACCCAGAAGTTTATTATCCACAGCGAAGAATAACCTGGAATAATCTCCTATGTGTTGAACGTTAGAGGCCCTGCCGTTGCTGATTGGCTGTTATTGTGTTGATGCCCCCCCCCGTGTCTGTCCCCCCAGCAGTCACCTTCCACACTGTCAGGTGATTAGAGAGGAGGACCAGCCACCCCAGGTAGTGGACCCCCTCCGGAGCCGGGGCCACGTCCTTGAGATGTCTTCATCCCGACTGTCCTCTCCTCCCACCCAGGCTCCTCTCTGCTCCTTCGTCGGGACAGAAATGCTGGTCTCAGCGCTGGCAGAAGGAGTCGGCAAGCCCACTGCTCCTTCCCTCCTCCGCCGCGGGGCCTCCGTCCGTCCTCTCTAACAACGCTCTCTCTCTCTCCTCATTCACCCCGGGGATCCGACGGGTGGAGGGCGGCGGGAAGGAGACGCGGAGAGGATGGAGGTGGGAGCGATGAGTAGTGGATAAAGGCAAGGTGTGCCGAGTGCGGCGGGGGGCGGAGGTGTCGACGGAGCGCAGGCGTTCGCAACTCGGAGGGCGTCTCTGTTTCAGGTGAAAGCCCCATTTGCATTTGAAAAGCGTGGCTACGATGTGTCCCCCTCGGGGACCGGCAGGAGACCGCCAGCGGAGGGCCGGGACCACGTGTCAGTTAGTGTCAGCAGGCGCCGGGGCCTTGATGGAGTTAATAGAGCGGACCTGTGATTGATAACACTGCTTGTCTGTCTGTCTGACACTCCCTCCCCCTCTCTCCCACCCACCCTCCCGTTCCGTCATCTGCTGCCTCTCGTCTTCCGTCTACCCCCCCTCCGGCCCAGGTGTCCACCGGCCGCGGGCGCACAGACCCCTGCTTCGCCTCCCACCACACGGCGGCCCCCTCGCCTGAATATCCTCCGTCGGTAATCGGCAACACGGCCCTTCCCCGCGACAAACAATGAACCGAGAGGACGCTAACGTGACGACAAGGCGGAGATCTCGTCATCGTCATGGGCTGGGACGTATGGGCTGGGAGACGGAAAAGCGAGGAAGAGACTAACGGAGGAGACATCGAGGACGCGATGAGACCACGTAGAGACCAGCAGGTGATATGAGTCCTGAAGGTGACAGGAGCAGGTGCTTATAATCTGAAGTAGGACATATACAAACCCACAGAGACACTTGGTTCTATCCTGCTGCCAAGGGGGTCGACGACACACATACTTACTTTCAATTTGCAAGGACCATGGGATATGAGTAGTGTGTATGTACATGTACGATGATTTACAGTTCATTTACATGTTTGCAGTACGGTTCCAGAATAGGCATCTACCTATATGCCGGGAGACGAGCGGAGCCGACGTAGCAGGATTGTGCCGTGATGCAGTGAACGGTTAGGAGTTTGGAGGTAGCTGGATTTGGTGGGAAAGTCTTTCTAGTCCCTGTGGGACAGCTCTTACGGCTGAGGAGGGACCTCCCAAAAGACCCACTGACAGATGGACAGAGACAAAACGCTGAGAGCAAGCGAGAGAAAACAAGAGACGCGCATCTCTCCCTCGTAAGTGGATGTTAGGGGGTCGTGGACAGACAGACTGACCAGGGGGATGCGGGCGCATCCGATTGGAGGTGACGACGGCGGAGGCGGGATGTTTAGGTGACCCACTCTGGTCACTAGTCGGAGGTCCATGGCCAGGTAAAACCCTGATCCACTGACATCCCTGAGGAGGTGCTGCTGAAGCCAGTTACTCCTCCTGTCAAACCCCGGGCCCCGGGAGCTGGTCCTGCGGGGGCCGTTAGGGGAGATGGGGCTGCCAGAGATAGAGGAGGTTGGGAGGTGAGGTGTCAGGCCCGAGTACATAGGAGCCCGTTAGCCGCACTAATGGAGCTACTGATCCGGAGGCCATCGGGGGTTGGTGGGTGTAGGGGGGGTGGGGGGGGGCTGGGTGGTCACAGGGTCAACCTCGGCTCAACACACATTAGACCCTCACCACCACCCCCCCCAACCCCCACCCAAGTGTCTGAAGGAGGATGTCGGAGAGATGAGAGAACAGGGGGTCGAGGGATGGGGGGAGTGATGGAGGAGTCGGGATGGGGGGGGGGTTGGCGGAGGAGGAGACACTCAGTGCATTATTTCCACATGGATGGGTTACAGAGGAATGAGAACGTGAGATATATTCGTTTGTCCTGAAATGACTCGATGTGATCTTGTCGTTCTTGATCGGCTGCAGGTTTCGTTGAGGCGGGGGTACAGTTGTGGACTCCTGGGCGGACGACGAGTCCGGCCCGAGCCTATAGACAGCCGGCGCTGAATATTTTCTTCACACTCATTTCCGATACAGTTAATAAGAGCACATTATTTTTCCCAGCAGCTGCACTCACATGAAAGATGAAAAGGGAGGTAGACGGAAAGGGTATCTCATTCCTCCTCCCACCCTCCCCCCTTTCTCCTCGTTCACTCATTTACATCGACCATTATCTGTGTATATTGAAAGCAAGCGAGATAAAGGGAGAAGAGAAAAAGAACAATAAAACAGACAGAGCGGCGAGTGAACGTTTGAATCAATTACATCCTAAAGAATCTTTCATTTGCATCCGTATCTGTTCAGTACCTGAACAAACAGCAGATGCCTTTGTGTCTTTTTATTTATAGTTTTATTTGTGTTTTTTTTATATATATATATATATATATATATATATATAATTGTGCGAGAAATATCAAATTTGCATAGAGTGATTATTGTTGATTGTTTATTTAGCCGTCAGGACATTTCAATATTCTAAGCCTGACAGGTTGTCAAGTACTTAAAACTCATTTATTTGGTGGAAATTTGCATGTAATTTGTCTGTTGGGGGGGATATCTGTCTGCCTGAGTCTGTTGATCAGAGCCCAGCCAGCAATGTTACAGAGAAGAGAGTCTGACCGGTATTCCTACACTGTAAAGACAGCCAGCATCTAGGCCTCATTTTCACTAACTACCACATTACTGAGTGGATGCTAATGATAACTAGCACTGTTAAGATACTCCTTCCATTTGAAAGGTGACAAGACAGATGTTCCATTTAGTCTTTTGGATTTTGCTTCTTTTTTAAACACACTTGGCCTTTATAACAACTTTGATCGGTGATACATTGGAACCGCTGGATAAACCATGTCGAAGTTCATTAATTATTACATTGCAAAATGTTACCTTTTTAGCAGTATTGTCTAGTCCACTGTGTTGATTTATCTAACATGACTAGACATAAGCTGAGAAGGAGGAAGACATATGAACGTATTATTCCTTTCAGAAACATGTTCACATTGTATTATTTCTGTTTGTCTATGTTATGCAAACACTAAGGCCTACCAAGCTTTACCAGAGAGATGCATCTACTGTAAATCTGTGCACCAGATGAACTGTCAACATGCATACCTTTATTAAGGTATACAGATAGCTACAAAATGCGTAGAAACAAAAAGAAATAAACAGCAATTTCGTCACTTGGTATTAAAATGTGTACATTAGCCGGCAAAGTTTTTTCCTGCCTAGACACAGGTCCAGTTGTCTCCAGGATGAAAAGCAAGTGGAGAGGAGAGCCTGTCCCCCCCCCCCCCCCCCCCCCCCCCCCC
>JACXGK010005434.1:5707-33201 GCA_016801125.1 Novumbra hubbsi | reverse complement strand
TGGTCAGCCTAAAAGTTAATCTATAGGTTTCTAGATAAACAGTGTCCTTTGTCTTATCCTCCTAACTTCCTGACCCCCCTCCTTCTTATGGAATGCCCCAAGTAACTTATTAACCCTTGAGCCTACTTTTTAGGAGTCTACTCCTCAATGACATGATTTCAGTCCAACACCCAATCTCTTTAATAATGAATTCCACAGTGTGCCACGTGGATGAGCAGTGCCACAGCTCTCAGCAGTGATTGCCAGGATGAGAAATGTTGGAAACGTTCTGTGGTAAGTTGCAGGTCTTCGGTGCAAGTGATGAAGCTTGTGACTTGCGAACGGATTTCCACATCTAACTCTGGGCTGACCAGTTCAAAAGACTCATGTATCTCATGTTGTGCATCGTGAGGCTTGTACAAGCAAGTTGGCCCCCAGAACCATGAAGTATTGACAAGCTGTGATGCGGGAACTGATCGTGTAGCAAGATCTGCTGGATTTTGGTCTGTACGCACAAAATGCCACTGTGCTGGGGCTGTGCTCTGACGGATGCGTTGGACTCGATTGTGCACATACACCAGGAAACGTTTGGAATCATTGAATATGTAGACAAGAACTACCTTGCTGTCACAGTAGAATGTGACTGCATCTAGTTTAAGATAAATTTCATCCTGTATAAGTTCTGCCATTTCAACAGCTAAAACCGCTGCGCACAACTCAAGACGAGGAATGGTGGGTTCTGGCTGAGGGGTTAATTTAGCTTTGCCCAGGACAAATCCTACTTGGGTTTGTCCATCTTCAGTGTGAACTTTAAGATAAGCCACTGCGCCTATGGCCTTGTTGGATGCATCCGAGAAGAGACACAGCTCTGTGTGTTTTGCTTTGGAGAGTGAGTGTGGGGTGTATGTACGTGGGATGTGAACATCCTTCAAAACCTGAAGTGAATGTCTCCATGCTTCCCATTTCTGAAGATTATCCTTCGGTAGTGGTGTGTCCCAGTCATATCCATCAATGGAGAGTTCCCGCAGTAGAGCTCTACCCTTTATGGTCACTGGTGCCACTAAGCCGAGAGGGTCAAAAAGGCTGTTCACTGTTGACAGTACCCCACGTCGTGTGAAGGGCTTCTGTCCGTACGAAACTCTAAAAGTAAATGTATCTGTTTCGATCTCCCAACATAGTCCAAGGCTTCTTTGGGTTGGGAGAGCCTCATCAGTGAGTCTTAGTTCCTTGATACCCTTTGCTAAATCCTCAACAGGGAAGGCTTTCATCACTGTAACCGAATTGGAGGCTATTTTGTGGAGCTTCAGGTTTGACTGAGCAAGCGAAGCCTGGGTGCGTTTCAGTAAGTCAATGGCTGCTGCTTCAGTCGGTAAAGATATGAGGCCGTCGTCCACGAAAAAGTTTTGTTCCACAAACCGACGAGTGTCTGATCCATACTTATGTTCTCCATCTTGAGCAGCGCGTCTGAACCCGTAGATGGCAACTGCAGGAGAGGGGCTGTTCCCAAAGACATGCACTCGCATCCGGTAATCAGTGATCTCTTTTGACATGTCATTGTCTTTGTGCCATAGAAACCTGAGATAGTTCCTGTGGTCGTCCCTCACCACAAAACAGTAAAACATTTGCTGAATGTCTGCTGTAACTGCAATGAGTTCCTTCCGAAAGCGTACCAGCACTCCAAGGAGAGAGTTGTTCAAATCTGGGCCTGTGAGAAGAGTGTTATTCAGAGATATACCACAATGTTTCGCACTGGAATCAAAGACCACTCTAATTTGATCTGGTTTCTTAGGATGGTATACTCCAAAGATGGGCAGATACCAGCACTCATTGTTCCCGTTCAGTGAAGGAGCCAGGTCAGCGTGCCGGTTCTCAAACATCTTTCCCATGAAGTCTAGGAATTGTTCTTTCATCTGAGGCCTTTTTTCAAGGTTACGTCGTAAGGAGGTGAGGCGTGAGAGTGCTTGTACACGGTTGTTTGGGAGAGGTAGTCTAGGGGTTTTAAAAGGCAGAGGAGCGACCCAGCAGTTTGTCTCATCTTTATGGAACTCCTTCTCCATAATCTTTAGAAAGGTTTTGTCTTCGAAAGAGAGAGCGTTTTTGTAATCGTCCTTGGTTCTTTCAAACACAGTGTGCCTGAGATTATCAGCTTCTTCCTCGACAGACTGCACCTTGTGTGAACTGTGTTGGCCGTAATGTACCGGCTCCCCGCCGTAAACCATCTTCTCTCTCAGATGAATGTGACTGGGGCAAGGAGTAAGGAAGGAGGGTCGCCCATTTTCCAGTATGTTTGTTTTGTATGTGCTTATACTTGGCTTATGAGCATTGCCAAGGCAATCTTCACCAACTAGGACCCAGCTTAAGTCTAGTCTTTGCGCAAAAGGGGCATTATGGGGGCCGTTGATTTGCGCTCTGACCTTGTGAACTCTGACTAAGTCTCTCCCAAGCAAGAGCAGGATCTGAGCGTTTGGATCTGGATCTGGGATGTGTGCTGCTATGGGCTTTAAGTGAGAGTGAAGAAGCGCCTCTTCAGGGGTTGGTATTTCGGACCTGTTGTCCAGGATTTCGTTGCACTCTATTAGTGAAGGTAGGTCCATGCTAACACCTCCACTGACTGCTTCAATCATTAACCCCTCTGCCTTTCTGCCTGCCATCTGCATGACGCCAGCGCATGTTCTGAGTGAGTAGGGGGATGGGGTGCATTGCACTCCAAAAAGATCATAGAAGTCTGACCGGGCTAATGAACAATTGCTTTGATCGTCAAGGATTAGGTACATTTTGACTGAGCGCTCTCGTTCTCCCCGACGATATACCCACACCAGGCATATTTTTGAACAGGAACGAGCTGGGGCACCTGGGCCACACACCTCAGTGCACTGAGAAGTTACGGCGGAGGCACTAGTGAGGTCTTCTTCATTTTCAGTTTTTGGCTCTGTTGTGTCAGGCTTAGTAGTCCATGGGGCAGGACCTGGATGCATCACCGTGGTGTGTTGATCACTTTCACACTTTTTGCAGGCTCTGGCTAGGTGAGAGGTTGAGGCACAGCACTTTAAGCATATGTTATTATCCTTGAGATAGGTTTTACGTTTGTCTATTGGCTTTGCTCTGAAACCTCTGCATTTTGAAAGAGGATGAGGTTTGTTGTGAATTGGACAGTTTTTTAATGTTTCATCTCTTCTCATTGATCTGTCTGTGTAAGATTCCACTGCAGCATTTAGGTCAGTTTTGTGTGCGGATACGAGAACCCTTTGAGCTGCATATTTGGGTGGAGGCTTATCCCACCTGGCGGTAGAAGTTGAGGTGCTGCATAGTGTAAAGCTAGGGTTGTTTCAAATTCTAGCTTCACGGCAAACAAAGTGGGCGAAGAAGGAAAATGGAGGGAAGAGTGTTTTGTGATCTTCTTAGAACTTAGACCCAACAGAGACCCATTTCTCCTGTAGCCCTTGCGGCAGTTTGTCAACAATGGGTTTGACAACGCGGGCAGTATCGAGGTAGGCTAGTCCCGGCAAGTAACCTTCATCTTTGGCAGACTGTAGCTCCATGAGAAGGTCTCCAAGATCTCTGAGCTTAGAATAATCCTTGTTAGATACACGGGGAAAGTCATCTAACTTCTTGAAGAGTGCACTTTCCACGATTTCTGGGGCACCGTAGCGCTGGTTAAGTCCTTCCCAGCCCATCTGGAGAGCTGCCCTGGGATTGTTTACATGAACAGACCTAAATCTCCTAACGTACTCGGATGATTCTCCACCTAGCCACTTCGCTAGGAGATCTAGCTCTTAACTTGCTGTGAGATCCACACCCTGTGTAGCGTTGATGAAGGATGACCGCCATGATTTGTAGCTTTGAGGTTGATCATCAAACTTTGCCAATCCGGTAGTGACAAGTTCTCTGCGTGCTAAATACTTAGCGAAGTCTGTCATGTTAGCCTCTTGGGTCTGCTGGTAAAAGTCAGCGTGGTGCTGCCCATGCGGGTGATGGGGATCACAGTGAGAAGAGGTCTTACAGCAGGGTTTGTTTTTTACAGGTAAGGGTTCAGCGGAGTGGCTATGATGCGATAGGTAAGGTGTGTTTCCTGGAATGTGCTGCATTGTGGCCTGTCTTCCATGTGGGTTTTCATCTACTAAAGCGTATGGAATCTTATCGTAGCGGCGTATATGATTTAGCAGAGTAACATCATGTTGCCTTGTTAACGATGTGTCCATGTTGCGTGTTGGTAAACCACATGAAGTAGCATCCACTGTGAGCCACTCAGTCTGCATTCTTACATATTCATCTGTCCGCTCATGAATTGATTGAGCTGTGGGTGAGCTGCTACGACTGCCGGGCTCCTCTTTAGCCATGTCCACCGCAGCTTCCAATACTTGGGCCTGGGCTTGAGCAGCTGCTGCTTCCTTTTCTAATTGAAATGCCTCAAGTGTGGCCTCTAATGTAGCTTTCTCTGCTTCTAACCTCACCTTCTCCTTTTTCATTGCCAGCTCTCTTTCGGCGAAGGATGCGCGTGTGCGCGCTGCTTCGGCTATAGCTCGTGCTCTGGCTGCGTCCGTAATGGCCGAAGATTTAGTTGAGGACGAGCATCTTGATTTGGCTACAGATGGATGGCCACCTTTGTTGTCTTGGTTTTCCATATTTGCTTCGCTTACTGTTCTCTTGACTTTTCACTGTACTGTCCTCCGTACGTGGTAGTGTACTTGTACGAAGTTAGACAGCAAGCCAAACTCCATTCATCAAAGACATGCGAGCCAGGAAGTGAACGTCCCAGTTCCAATATTTATTGCAAGTTAAAACCATGAATACTTGTGAATCTATAATGAATCAGAGTGAAACTGCAAAGCAAGGAAAATGTGCCAATTACCAACTGAGTAGCTTATACTGCCTAAAAGGTCTAACGTTTCTATCTAATAAACAAAGCTAAATTACAACATAAAGGTAAACATAACCAATATGCTTCTTTCTGACATAGCACATGACTTGCTACAATAACGAAATGTAGATGGTATGCTAACCATGCTTACTACTAGCTAGCATAATCAAAGGTTGCAAAAATATATTATTTAGAGAAACATCATAACAACAATATACTTTGATATGGCATATATGACACATGAATAATAAAGGTAACTTACAGTCATTGCTTTCCTAAGCGTAACAAATGAGGATTGAAGAAGATTAACTCAAGAGCTCCGATCAGCTTGCTATACTAGAAAAGAACGAACCAACTAAAAACCTGTTTCCATGGTAACGCGGAAGTCTGTATACCGAGAGCAAAACAATCAAAGAGAAATGTTTGATTGTTTTTGTTCACCTCAATCAGGTTCGAAAAATAAGATAATCGAGCAGATGTGAGTGCTTTTCTGTATTGTACTGTACTGTCTATCCAAGCTAATCTAAATACTTCCAAGTTGGTGGAGCGCTACTTTCGCTCCAACTTTCTGGAGGCTTGCTTGTATGCTCTTGTATTGTTTGTGTACAAGGGAGCAAGTTTCTTATTTCGTATTTCTTTAGTTTTTAGCGGTGCAACCCTATATAAAGTCTTGCGCAATGTTGAGTTTAAATCCTCAATTTGATCATTTACAGAATTGTTTGCACTGTCATCAATGAGCGAAACTGGAAGAATAGTCTGAAATCTATTTGTAGTATGAGATTTTATATTACAACTGGTAAATATATGCAACAGGAATCCAACAGCAATCCCTGATTCCTGACGGATCTGTCAGTCGTTTCCGAATATTGAAGTTTGACAATGAACATCTGAATGATTCAGAGGAGAACTGGGTGAAAGTGTTGTTCTCAGATGAGACCAAAATCAAGCTCTTTGGCATCAACTCAACTCGTCTTGTATGGAGGAGGAGGAATGCTGCCTATGACCCCAAGAACACCATCCCCACCGTCGAACATGGAGGTGGAAACAATATGCTTTGGGGGTGTTTTTCTGTTAAGGGGACAGGACAACTTCACCGCATCAAAAGGACGATGGATGGGGCCATGTACCATCAAATCTTGGGTGAGAATTTCCTTCCCTCAGCCAGGGCATTGAAAATAGGTCGTGGGTGGGTATTCCAGCATGACAATGACCCGAAACACACAGCCAAGGCAACAAATAAGTGGCTCAAAAAGCACATTAAGGTCCGGGAGTTGCCAAAGCAATCTCCAGACCTTAATCCCATAGAAAATCTGTGGAGGGAGCTGAAGATTCGAGTTGCTTAACATCAGCCTCAAAACCTTAATGACTTGGAGAGGATCTGCAAAGAGGAGTGGGACAAAAACCTGGTGACCAGATTGTGTGCAAACCTGGTGACCAACTACAAGAAATGTCGGATCTCTGTGATTGCCAACAAGGGTTTTGCCACCAAGTACTATGTCATGTTTTGCCAATGGGGCAAATCAATTTACAACTTATTTAAAATGCTTTTTTCTGGATTGTTTTTGTTGTTATTCTGTCACTCACTGTTCAAATAGACCTACCATTAAAATTATAGACTGATAATTTCTTTGTCAGTGGTGAAACATACAAAATCAGCAGGGGATCAAATATGTTTTTCCTCCACTGTAGTAGTGTAGTGCAATGTGTAGTAGTGCAGTAATGATAAAGGTAATGATGGACTACACACTTGATGTAGGGTAACATCAGATAAACCCTCCTCCTGCCACAAATGATTCAGGGGAGGGATTTTGTCCGAGGCACTATTGGAGTGGGGCATCTTACTTACTAATAAACAACCTATTACTACTTGACTTAAAATCCTAAAAAAATATATCTTTAAACAAGTAGATGATTTACATAGATAAACGTGATATTTATGTACACTGCATGGCCAACATTATGTGGACACTCAACCATCAAAGCTATGTGAGCTTGTTTGACATCCCATTCCTGTCACGGTTGCGTTGGGGTGCAGAACCATAAGCAGACATTTTGAAAGAAAAGGCTGATTTATTTCCACAAAACACATAACACGAACTACACAGCTAACGAAACAAAAGGTGCTGGAGTAAACCGCATAAAAACGGGATAATAACTATACATGAACACAACAGCGAACTTACAAACGAAAGGTGTAGCGTATCCACATGAATTGGGAATAAACAAGACAAACCGTGAACGTTGTTGATACGAACAGAACAATCAACCACACCTCTTGTGTGGCTGTAGCCTAGCCTAAGTAGGCTCCCCAACCAGCTGCTCTGACTGGGGAGCCCACAGCGGCATAGAGAAGGCCAGAGGCCTCTCTAACTGACATGCCCTGAGTGCGAGCCCCAAAGCATACAGGAGGCTAGGGGCTCCCAGCCAGGACATGACAATTCCAAAACCATGGACATTAATAAAGAGTTGGCCCTGTCTTTGCAGAGTGATTCCTCACTGCAGAGAACACACTTCCTCTAATCTAGAGTCCTGTGGCGACTTGTTTTACACCACTCCAGACAACACATGGCATTGAGTATGTTAATGTGAAGCTTGCATTCAGCAGTTTAGTAAACCCATTTCTTGTATACCCATTTTGTGAAAGTGCACAATCCACAGCTCTTGTGCTGATGTTGCTTCCAGAGGTTGTTTGGAACAATCTAGTAAGTGATATGAGATGATATGAATTCTATGACAGTGCTACATAAAAATTCACTGAGATCTTCAGTAAAACCAAAGTACTGTCAATATTTGTCTATGGAGATTTCATGGCACTGTGATAGATGTTATGCACCTGTGAGCAATGGGTGTGGCTGAAACACCGGAACTCAATAATAATTAATAAGGTTGTCCACATCCTTTTGGCCTTTATGTATGTGTATGCCTTTGGGTTGTTGAGGTTTTGGAGAATGTAGTGTAGTCTGAACAGGTCAAATTGCATCTCAGGATTTATTTGACATACAGTCATTACAAGAATGAATAAGAAGGATTGTTTAAAATGTTCCAAAACACTTACCGGAATGTTAGAGTCAGACACTGATCAGTCGGATGAGAAAAACAAAGCATACTCAAAAAAACATTAACAGTTAACAGTGTGGGTTTAAGTGAAGTGATGAATAAACAGTAGTACCACATAATTGACGAGGAGGATAACAATCTTATAAGGCTGCATTAAGTCCTCTGTGACTTTGTTTCAGTAGTGGATGTAAAACCACAAGAACCGCGAGCGTCCGGGTACTACTGTCCAATCCTTTAACAGCGCTTTGCATATGACAGAGTCATTGAAACGCATTGAGGTAGAAGTGCTGTTATGCTGCCAGACTGCTGAATGCTCAACGTGGCGGCTGGCGAATAATCAACAAAAGAGTGTCAAGGAGAGTGGTATTAAAGAGGATTATATCTATATTTCTGTAGAGTCAGTATGGGCTCGCTGTGGTTGCAGCCTCTGGGCGTAGCGGCCTGTCTCTTCCTGCGGCTGTCTTGGGCCTGGTGCAGCGTGGTGGAGGATTTTAACCATGTGGAGCGCTGTAAAGACTCCCTATACAAGGGCACTCCACCACACGGCTACCTCGGCGTCAGCAACCTGAAGAAGATCTGCCAGCGCCTGGCCGACAAACCCCGCTACGTCACCCTCTATGACCCCCGCGGACGCATGCCCCTCTACTCCGCCTACACCTTCAAGCGGTCCGATGGGGAGAAGAGCATGGATCAGCCCTGGATGTACGAGCCACAGGTCAGGGGGGCGAAAGGGGTGGAAAGCGGATCATTCTAGAGTATCTAAAGTCATTCCAACGCAGCCCTCCCGTCTGACGTACACCTTCCTATTGTGAACTATACACTTTTCCCGACCTTTTTGCTTTTTTAGTATAAAGTAGTATTACTCTGTGAAATGTTCTTAACATTGCTGGCTTATGTGATTGTTTCACTCAGCTAGATGGGTGCACTAGCTGGAAGTCGCTTTGCTTAGGATTGCCTGCTAAATTACTAAAATGTCATTCTAATGTTGTTTTTTCCCCGTTAGAGTGCTGTGTATTCTTTTTTACTGCAATGGTGTTCTCATGAAGGAGATTATTTTGGTACCTTAGATATGGACATGCACGATATACAAACTAGGGCTCGCTGTCTTGATCAGAGAATGAGTGAGCTTTTGTTTGACCCACACCATTCAGAACCTCCGTCTCTCTGTAATAATAACACGAATGGCATTAATGAGCGTAATAGATTAATCAAATGGATGCTCCCTCTCCTTTCCTCCATGTAGTTAGCCTTCCATAAAGCCGGCGGCAATATGGAGCCCTTCCCCCAGTCGGCTGAGGCCCACATGCACCTGATGGACACTCAGGCGGTGCTGGAGGACTTTGCAGACGTGACCAAGTATGAGAGGGGCCAACTGAACCCGGATCAGCACCAGTCCGAGCCCCTGGACAAGGCTGCCACCTACACCATGACCAACATGGTGCCGCAGGTCAGAGAGTTCAACAACGGCCCCTGGCTCCAGCACGAGGACCGCATCCGGAAACGCCTCAACAACTACTGCCTTGGCAAAGCCTTTCTAATCACTGGGGTCACGTGGTCCGGAAACATGATCTGGAGGGACAACCAGAACCGCCTGGGCATCCCAGAGTACATGTGGACGGCCTACTGCTGTCCAGACTACGACCGCAACTCCCCTTACCTAGAGCGCTACCGCCTCCCTGGGTTTGGGGCCTACGGCCTGAATGACAGGGTGGGCAATGCCATGGTGGAGGTGCCCATCAAGGCACTAGAGAAGTTCCTGAAAGGACGGCTGGACGTGGACAAAAACTACCAGATCTTCTTTAATGACTGTGTGCCAGATGACATCTAACAGCACTATAAGAGATTTAGCTACATGAAGGATGCAAATGCTTATAATATTGTGGGTTGTTATTTCAGACATACACTAGAGGGCTCTTCTGTCAAACGTCTGTGGTCAAAAGAAGAAAAAAATACAAGAAAGAAAACGTATTTGACTGGCTTTGAGGCAAACTTTTAACCTTTTTTACAGGGAACAAAGTCTAGTGAGGTCATTGGATTTGTGTTGATTGACAGGTACTGGAAGGGAGAAATAGGTTGTGCGTATTAGGTATTAGCCTATTTCCTCTAACATCTTTGTTACCATATAGCCTACAGATACGCTGGTTGTTTTGTCATGTTGCAAACACAACCAAACACTCAGCTCAACTATGCATTGGTCTATTTTTAGGCATTTAGGCATTTATTGTCATTGGAAAGAAATTACAAATGAATAACTTAATGTCACTTTAACACAATTAATATTTAACATTATAATGAAACAAATTACTTAAAAATCAGATTAGCTGCAAACATCCACTATATAAGGAACTTCTGCATTTAAACAGAACAGATTTTGTGTCTTATATAGGAAGAGAACACAAAACTCCAACCAATATAATTTGTGAATGGCTCTATTTCCTGATTTGAGAGTCATGTCTCGTTTTTCGTTTTTTACCTTGCCAGTCACAGACATGCTGTCACAAGATATTTTTTTTCTCCTTACCAGATGATCTGTGCAGGCCAAATAACAAAATCTAAAATATGAACTTGTGGACATGTTGAAACCTGCATAAAACATTCAATAACTTACTGTTGCTAGCTTATTTGACCTGGGGATGAATATTGGGTTGTTTTTCTTGCTGGATCTTTGTAGAATAATACAAATCTGTGTGTTTTTCTACTTCGGGAGCAAATCATTTTACCTTTAAATAAAACTATGCTCTTATCCGGAGCATCTTTAGTGATTGTATACATTTCATTACCTCTAGCACTTTGCCCTTTTATTTTAGTTGCAGTGGAAGAAGATGGTAAAGCATTAGAAAGTAATGTTAAAACAGTGTAAAGAGATGGAAAAGCAGTGAAAACACATGGTAAAGCAGTGGAAGGATATGGTAAAACAGTGGTAAGCGATTGCAAAGCAGTAGAAGGATATGGTAAAGCAGTGGAAAGAGTTGGTAAAGCAGTAGAAGGAGATGGTAAAGCAATGGAAACAGATGGTAAATCAGTAGAAGGAGATGGTAAAACTATGGAAACATATGGTAAATCAGTGGCCAAAATTGTAATGTAGTGGAAAGAGATGGTTAATCAGTAAATGTAAATGGTAAAGCAGTGGAAAGAGATAGTAAAACAGTGGAAACCGATGGTAAAACAGTGGAAAGAGATGGTACAGCAGTGGAAGGATCTGGTAAAGCAATGGAATCAGATTGTAATGCAGTGAAAACAGATAGTCAAGCAGTAGAAAGAGATGGTAAAGCAGTATATGGAGATGATAAGGCAGAAGAAGGAGATGTAAAAGCGGTTGAAGGAGATGGTAAAGCAGTAGATGGAGATGGTAAGGCAGTTGAGGGAGATGGTAAAGCAATGGAAGGAGAAGGTAAAGCAGCGGAAGGAGAAGGATGGATGGATGAATTTGATAATACGGAAAACAGATTGTTTTGTAGCAGAGATTGGTGGGGGGGGGGGGTCTGGCGGTCCATCTTTGTCATCCCACATTGCAGATTGGGGGTTTGTCTGCAGTAATTATTGGAGGTGAAGATTAAGCCTGATTCCTTCTTGAGAGTGTGGGCATCATGCAGAATTCATACATTGAGCAGAGGTGGAAGACAATGTGCCCATTATATGATCTGCCCAAAAAGAAACTGCAATGATTACAAATTTGGCATCCCACAAAGGTCATCTTATTCTCCAGACACAAAACTTAGTTCGTACTGAAACAAGGAGTGTTGCGTATGTGAGAATGAGAATTCAGAGATTATGAATACATTATGACTGTGTGAAGATATGTCTCTTCATGATGTTATGGATTATTAGATGAAGATATCTACCATATTAATGTGGATATTATATTACTATTTGGTAATAATTTATGATTACAGGGAACCAGAGCAGTGATGTTAATTCTTGCAAGGTGAACCAAAACGGCACCAGTCATGTTTTAGATCCAGTACACATCTATGCAAGACACTCCTAAACCACAGTACCTTAAAACTCCAATTAGCGGAAATTGTCTTTCATAAACCTGTTGCTAGTATGCAAATCACTTCACTCCATCCCATGTCTGTAATTGGAAATGTCAAGCCAATGGTGACTGACTAGAGAATATAGACAACAAATGCCGGCTGGATTGATTAGTATGCATTTGTGATTTTGGTCAATGCCATGGGGTTGTTAGAGAACCAGTGCGTCTGGTCATGGTCCCATTAGAAAGACAACACCCTACACAGGACCTGATCATTATGAGTCATTACTGCAGTTTCATTCCATGTGACTGCTGATTGACGCTGATCTCCCTTATGTTTTGCATTTTGTACATGAATGCCACTGACTGCCAGGTTGTACACAAATAGCCGACAGTCTAGGTTTGCTAATGGCCTAGTACTCCACACTCTATTGCCCATTTAATCACCATGACATTAATACAAATGCAATCATAAATCACCTTAGTACATAATGATGAAATTTGATTAATTTGAAACATGACAATAGCTGGGGATTTCAAGAATGCAACGGGAATGTTTGACTTTTCATTTTGTGTCAAATAGAAACAATCATTTAAAATGCAAGGTTGTTGACATTAGCAGGAGAAGTAAGGTATTAAACAGGCTGAGAAATACCAAAGAGTTTCACATGAAAGACATTTATAGTTGTCCTAGTAAATACTTTTTATCTTGCTTTTTTTGTCAATAAAAATTTACACACAGTGATAGCTACAGACCAAGCATCATATAACTTAGAAAACACCCACAAATTGCAGTCAACCATCATACCCTTCTCTAGCTTGTGAGAAGAACTGATTAGAAATAAACATCAATAAATATACCATGTTTGAATTTTTTTGTTTTGCTTTTAATTGTTAGTAATGTATTTTTTAGTTTTTGCCAACAAAAAACAAATGTACCCCAATAATTATCACTGCCAAGCTAACATATTTCCTAAACTAACAGCAGCGGTTTCAAGTTTTGATGGGTATAACTGTAGCTATGCTTGTAGACATCTAACATTCACATTCACAAACAACGCTATACTGTAAGACTTGTTGAACAATTAGGACTATGGAATTATAGCTAATATGTGACTAAGTGTCCAGTCGAGGTGGCCATTCCAACACATCAGGCAAAACTGGAGCAGCTGGAGAATTAAAATAAAATATTAGTCAAACCTGCCCGGCTCGATCTACGAGCTGTCAACAAAGCAACAGGGCTCTAATAAATGAATTGTGTAATACACTGGGATGGCAGTTTAAAAAAAGTTTAAATAATCAAACATTTGGTCAAAATACTGCCCATTAGATCACATAATTACATAATTACTAATTATTTCACTTTTTTTCGGAGTCAACCAAGCATGTCGGCCATAATGGTTCACCCAAGTCTATGTCCTGGAAAAACCAGGACCAAAGGAATGTAATCAACTCTGGAATAGCATCCCTGGGAAAAAAGACATGCCTACAGCTGGCGCCAAGGTAGCTGTAGAAGACTGCTCATAACAAAAGTGACGTCATTGGCACAAGTAGTAGCTATTTGGTGTGTTCACACAGAAAGATGAATGCATATGACTTGACTGCTTTAATGCTTTAAAAGTAGTTGAAAACAGTAGTTATCTGGTACCCGTCAAATGTTTGACACACTTAACCATTCAAGTGAATGGGTAAATGTCTACAAACTTTTGACTGGTATGGTAAATGTCCTATGTTTTTGGAAGATGCACTATGCTACATTGCTTTACATACTTGTGTGTGGGGGGGGTGTCTTATCCCATGCTCTACACATTTATTTTTAAATGGTTTTCGACACATTCTATAATTAATGATTAATTGTTGGTGAAATCAAATAATAATGAATCCAAAAACAACAAAAATAATAAAACTAACAATAACAATAGGTTTCCTCCTGACGGGGAAACCTAATAAATTACGACAACGCAAGTTTGATTGAATGGATCGTTAAGACGTATCCATTAACACTGTTGCAAAATTCAAAACACTATTGCTCGTAGTTGTCCAAAATGTTTAGATGGGCATGTCAGGAGTGCCTGATACCACATTACAACAGGATTATCAGCATCCCATCACCAGGAAGAGGGTTTGAACGTTCAGGAAAGGATGTGGTCCGAGGGGGAGGAATGGAGGCTTCCACACCAAACTCTCTATGCGGAGTATTTGCATGAGGATACCATGTCTATCATCATACCAATTTAACTAGAACAATCAGGACAATATCGGTCGTTTAATCAGGAAGCAAAATGCAAACCAGCTATCCTAAATAGTCTACGTGTATAACTGGCTGTTGGGACAGCCTAACATTCCACACAGTGACTTAATGTATTTACAGTAAATCTTGTCCAGGGATTTTGCTATCTGACATCTTCTGTTGTCTGGAACTAGAGACATAAGTCTCTGTTACTGTCAGCTCAGCCACCATTTCCAGCATTAGCTTGATGAGGTGTGTTGCCCCCCTTCCCCCCCCAGGCCTGCTGGTGGTACTGTTGATGGTACTCCACTGGGCAGGACAGGGCATCCCTTCACCTGTCAGGCCCATCTGTGACCTCCGGGTTCTGGACCGCTTCATCATGGAGGCCCGCGACACAGAGACGGCGCTGGTGAGACACAACTAAATTTTTTAGTCTGGAGAACGTCACATTAGAAGTGTGATGGATGGTATTATTAGAATGTTGCGTAGGAAGACGTGTCAGCTATGTTACTATGGTGGTTTTGTTGCTCTGTTTGATCGTCCCCTTAATCCTTCCGTCCCCCTAACAGCGAGGTTGCAAGGCGGGGTGTGGTGTGACTGGCACGTTTGTGGTTCCTCAGACAAACGTTGACTTTTCAGTCTGGGAGACAAAGGATGTGAGTAGCTGTCTAGTACCTGTCTGTCAGTTTTCTACCTACGCTACATAAATAGCACAAACCAGTGTGGTGCACTGGAGAGGAGTGCGGGCCGTTTGGTCTGGTTTCTATATATGGCTCTGGAACAGAGACGTCTTTGTGTTGTGAGCCCATCTCTGTGTCTGACATTGAGTCTGTTGATCTGTGGTTACTTTGTCCTCCTTGAGTGTATTGCCATGATGGGCATGCTGGTTTTGCTGTACGGAGGCAATATACGCTGGAATGACATTGTGTCAGCTTTGTTTTTGCATCGTGTGTTTCTTTCCGTAACGTGTCTGTTTAACGTGTAACATGTGTGCATTCGAAGATTTGGGAGCAGGCTGTGGAAGTCCAGTCAGGGCTGTCTCTGTTAGCCCAGTCTCTGGGTGCTGCGGGGGAAGCATTGAGCCACACGGTCGTGCAGAGCCTCATCACCATCGACAAGAGCAACACCCTGACCCTGGGCCAAGTGCTGCGTAGCCTTCACATCAAGGTGACTGAGTACTGTGAGTGTCTGAAGCCTGGCCTGCGTCTATCTGCTTGGCCAGGACTGTGGGTGTGTGCGCCTTTCTGTCACGTAGGACCTAGCATTAGCCACTTCCCCCCTCGAAGAGGAGGGCTGTTGAACGTTTAGCCTGACGAGAGGGTTTTTGTGCCACCATGCCCACTTCAGACCACACGTACACACGTACCCATGCGGTTTAGGAATTGCAGGGTGAAGAGCATTATGAAGAACATTTCTCTATGTGTGTCCTGTTCTGAAGCTCTCAAGAATGTTATTGTCTCTGCTGTATTTGACAAATGATATGTTTGCAGGCTCATGAGTGGATATTCTTTTGGTTCAATATATTTTATTTATTTTGAAGATCTTATTTATGGTTAAGCAAGGTCTAACATGACTGGAATTCAGCCTATACATACATATAGATGACCTGCATATTCAAGCAACAACTTGTTATATAAGAACTATAGTCATGCAAACTATTACTGTGTCCATGTGCTGTACTATCACACGGTCATGTCCTATTTAATCTGTGTATATTCAAAGGCTGGAGAAGCACAACCAGTCATCAAACACATTGCGCAACACTTTTCCAAAGATGCCCATTTACACTGTTTTACAGGAATTGTTAATTAATGCACGTTTGGTTTTCATTAAAGGCATGTTTCATTTGAAAGGTCACAGCTAAAGATTAAAACATTCCGCCCACACCGCTACAAAAAGTATACCATCTCACCATTTCTCGTTCTTTAAAGAACAGGAACAGGCACCTTCTTTTGTGCGACCAAATGGCATGGATCTGAGTAATCAGCGGACAAGCATTTCTTAGAATCTACACATGCTCATTATGAAAGGTGTCAGATGAATAAATGGGGCATCTGGGCCCTACTTGTCTGTGGGTCTCTGACGGTTGAATTCACTTCCCAGTAAATATCAGCCTGTCAGCACTAACAGGTACTTCAGCACTTACAGTACTGTTCCTCTTTGTTGGCGATAGGTAGTTGTTCTCAGAAAGGTCTTGGACCATGGGAACCGTCTGTCTGAGGTCCCACTGCCCTCTACATGCTGCACTTCATGTGCATCTCTGCCATTCCACACTGCATTTTTCTTTTGGGGCAGGAGAGTTGAGTTCAGTGACCAAGATCACATTGACCAGACCAAGTGACCATACAGATTTTAGCCTGGTGAACCATTAAATAGCCCCCCTTTGCATGGAGTGGTGCCCTCTTTTCAGGCTTGTATGTTAACCTTTGTATCCGTTGAACAGGGCCTGCCCATTCACGCGGCTCCCGCTAGAGGTGGCTCAGCAACCAGGAAGGTGTCATCCCTGTCCGAACTGCTAAATGCACACACCAACTTCCTACGAGGGAAAGTTCGCCTGCTGCTCAAAAGTGCTCCTGCCTGTCAGCAGAACACGCCGTGATCCTCTGGAGGCCGAGGCTGGGTTTTGACAGTTGCTTAGAGTGACAATGATGTCATTGGTCTTCTGCTGAAACCTCGGAATGAACTTCCAAGTGTGGGACAAAAAGGTGATTGATGACCTGACGAACCGGTAGAAAAGTTGGTTTACTGAAGGTGGAAAACCTGGACTCATTCACCTAATTATGTTCCAACCAGCAGCTCCATTTAACTGGCGCATGAAGATGAATCCAGGCAGCACAGATTATAAATGAAGCTGTCTGTTTCCAAATCTTACTTTTTAAAAAAATATTTATTTTATATTGAAAAGTACATTTGTTTTGTTGACCCAATTGTGCTCTGGCTAAAATAAACATGCCCTAGTATTGTATCAGTCAAGGACAACCACACCTCTTTCTTAATCCTACCTGCCTTAAATGTTACTTATTGAAACTTATCTTTGCCACAACATCTTAGCAATATTACTTGCCTACTACATCTCATTCCTATCATCACCTGTAATCCTCCAACAACAGTTACTTATGCCAGTATTTGGTGCACACCTCAACACTGTATGTTCAGCACTATTAATTAATTTCCTCACCTGTATGAAGCTGCGTTTCATAACTGTTTCCTCTGGAGTTATTGCCCTACTTAAGATGTGTACAAAAACTACGGAAAACCTGAACTGTTTTTTTTATGAGGTTCCTTTTTTAACCAAAACTTTATGTTAAATTGCTCAAAGAAAAAAATTATTCCTCAACAAAACAAACATGTTTTTCTTGAAACCATGATATCATTGACAATTATATGCATCTCTTACAAGGATGAAAGCCCCAACTCCCCAAAAAAGGGAGCTGACACCATTAATCAGGGCAGAATCTCTGTCCTGGAATCTTGTTTGTGGACTATTTTCTTCTGGTCATCTAACAGATGTTCAATGGTGTTTAGATAAGGTGAATGGAATGACAATTGCCATTGATTTACTATATCATCCTTCCTTCTATATTCATAATAGCCACTGCCATCGATCTATTCTGTAGTCGGTGAGACATTTTAAGGAAAGTCTAGGGATCATTGTCCTACTGGAAGATTCAATGTTAAACCAGTTTTAGCGGAGGTAAGAAGATTCAGCTCTTAAATCTCCTGGTACTTACATACATGATACCATGTATCCTAACAAGATTCCCATGGATTTTGGAATGGAATCATGCCCATCACCAAACAAACATTTTCCATGAACCATTGCTCATTTTACACTAAACCCATTTTTGGTGTTTGATTTTTTCGTTTCTTCTGACCGTAACACCATTCCAGATAACATTCCAATATTTAGCAAATACAAGATTCTTAATTAGAGTAGTCGCTTACTTTGGGCAACATGATGAAATAGCTTGTTGGCATAAAAGTGAAATACAGCTTTGGAGGCTTGGTGACCCCAAGCTTCTTCAACCATCTGCAGATCTTCAACTTTGATCAATATTGTTTTTTCCTCTCAAACCATCTTTTTTAAAGTGAGTGGGGTCAAAATATACTTGGGTCCTCTTTCAGGATGTTCCACCAAAGTTCAAGTTAATGGGTGTTTTTTTTTTTTTACAGACTGCATGATGTGTTAAGGTCCACTTTTATCTCATTTAATTTGCGTGTTCTCTAACTTTATCCATGTTGATAGAGGACTTTGGCATACTTTTGGCTTATGTGGCTTATGTGTCACAAATATGAATTGATCACCACTTAACAGTTCCTAATGAGAAATGTTATGCAAGAGAAGGGCAAAGGTCTTAGGCCCTCTGACAAAAGCATTAAGTAACAATATACAACATTGTATAACACAAAGATTAACTAATAAAAACAATGTGTTGTTTAAAGCAAGTCAGTATTTTGAGTGGCTTCCTTTAGAATACAAACTTCACTTTAGTAGACTGTTGTAATTCGGTAGTCCTTATTTGTTTTTTCTTTGAACAGTTGTCCCTCAATTAAGGGTTACATTTCTGTTAATGTTTTGAGTCTAAGATCTAGCTGACAAACAATTTCCATGCAATAACCTTTTGCTTATTGCTAAGGGTGCTTATCAAGCTGGAGGTCACTGTATTGTATTTGCCACCATGGGGAGGCTTGTTTAAACTGGCCTATCTTGCACCTAAGCCTCAGTAAGGTCCTTCAAACCTGGTCTTAACTTGTACTAATCACACACCAGGGGTCTGTTTCTCAAACCCAAATTATATTTTTTAAACTCCTGAAATTCTACTTGTCTGCCCAAATTGTTCAATGAAGGTAGGTATTACAAATTGTATTTTCCAATAACAGATTAAACTTGATCTAAACGAGGTCTACACCTGTATTGGAAATCTATTTCTGCAAAACATGTTTTACAATATTGAACAAATGTATATTTCCATTTACCAAATCAATTTTGGGGCCACTGGTAGCATAGAAATTAAAGCATCTAACTGGTAATTGAAAGGTTTGTAAAATGAATCACAGAGCCAGCCAAAGTAGTTGTTTCATTCATTTGTTAAATACAAATTATTCTGTTTTCTAAATTCTTCCATGAAATGATAATAGAATCTATAAATGTCTCCATTTTGAGAAATCATACACAAATCTTGTGACACATAGTAGACACCCTAATTATGCAAAGTTTATTACTTATGTGTACAATAAGTAATACGTACAATAGGTACAACTTTAGCTTATCTAGAGCAACTTTGTGAAGTACAACATTGCTTTGTCATTAAAGTGGCTTATGAAATTACCTGTTAATATACTGTTGTCAGTAATGTTTATTGTCGGGTTCATATAATATGCTTGTCTAGTTCTGTTCTGTTTAGACCACCAATGCTTCAAGACAAGGCATTGATAAATCTCACTTAGTGGTCTCTGTAGTTGGTCTGTATGTGTTCTCTTCCCTCCTTTTACCTTGTCTAACATCTCCTCCAGAGTGGGCTTGTTAGCAGCACACAGCACAAAGCTCTCTGGCCCAGCCAACTTAAGAAAGACATCAGTTCCTGGAATATATTGTCCGGTACTCTTCTGCTCTCTGCTGGATAGAGAGCAACAATGCTGCCCTATTTAGATCACGTTAAATAAAGAATATTTGCTCTGCCTACAAAAATACATAATAAACAAATGTTGTGTTTGTGCATAAAAACATAAAAATAATCACCAAAACCCCTCCAGCAAAAACATCAACAACAACCTAAGAACTTTACCAGGAGTTAATCATTAATCACATCAACAACCACTAACAAATGGAGATACACAATTGGAAGTTTTGCGTTAACAGGCAATAACAAAGAAAATGTGATCACTTGTTTAAGAATGTCTTTTTAATGTTCTCCAGTTCAGATACACAACATACAGTGTGTAATAGCCTCTATATGAAATTGAAATATTAACTTCATTCTTTAAACACGTTCAGTACGTTTCCTTGCTGTCTCTCCAGCCTCCAGTTGGTTGCTGATTTCAGGCTAAATGAAAACAGAGACAAACAGGTGCAAGCCTTTTTGGGCAACCCAGTGCGAACCTTGGAAAAGAGATTTGCATCCATGAAATTATATATTTTTTTGTTTGTTTTTTAGCCAACGCCAGACCTTAGTGTCACCGTGTGAACTTGGTGAGAGTGTGCTTCCAGAGTCTGTGGGCTGTCATATCCCTGCTTTTCAAATTTCAGTCAACATTTTTTTTTTTTAGAAAAATACTGTCTTTTTTCACTTTTTATTTTTGGAAACACGGGCATCTCAAATGGACAGCAAACCGGTGAGCTGATATCCCCATTTAATGACAACCAGAGAGTGTGCGTGGCAATAGTAAAGGATAGCAAAGCAACCACAACCATCAGAGTCTGAAACAAGACTAAAGAGTCAAAGTAGTTGACAACATATTATACCTGTTCTAAGCAATGGGGAAATACGCCGTCACCTTTAGGAAACAGTGAGTGTCACTAACGATTACCAGCACCACAGGCATTCTAGTTCCTTTATTCTGTAGGTTTGGGTTGAGCCGATCCAACCCACGGCTCTGTCCTTACTGCTGTATAGTATCACCGCCGTCCTTCCATCTCTCTTCCCCTCTCTCTTTCTCTTTCTCTCTAAATCTGCTATCTGTGCAGCTCTTGTCTTTGGCCACTTTACGGATGCGAAGGGATCATCTTAAACGAACTGCCATTCCCGGAAAAAAAAAGCTGTCTTTATGATTGATGTGGCAATTCACAAATGTGCAAGTAATGCCCACCTCCACCAAGAAGCCCACATATTAGTACCCATGTAGATTAGAGAAACCTGAGCCACACCCCTAACCCTCCCTGTATTTATGTCCAACGCAACCATGCTATGATTCTCCATGTAGTTCTCATTCACAGATCATTCATGTATGTTCATTACTACCTACACGTGCCCAGACGTTGTTGCACTTTGACCTTGTCATCGAAGTAACGAAAGAGAACCAAACAACGACAAACGGAAGTGCTCATTAGCCGCCATCTTAACTTGCACCTGTTGTCACAAAGAAAAGATGGATCCATTCACTCGCAAACCATAAACAGAATATTTACAAATACCAGGTTGTTCTCTTACACTTAAAAAAAAATGTACAGTTTGTTTCAATGTGTTGTTTTTTTGTTCTTTTTTCAGGGTCCCGACTCTGTCTGGTCCCCGGTGACGACGTGGTCATCATCCTCCTAAAACAAGACAGGAAACAGAACAGGAAACACGGGGACCTCCACCCCGCTGGCTGTTTTCTTTTTTTTTTGTGTATACGAGTAATGTTCATCAAATGTTTTTATTTCTACACGAGCTTTAGAATGCATCCTCGGTGCATCGGTGACATCACGGGCGTCTCCAGAAGAGTCGCCGCCGTTGGTTTCCATGTCAACCTTATCCTAAAGTTGTCTTAATAGCAGTTCTGTCATTTCTTTTTCGCGTTGAGTGTCTAGAGTTTGTCGTGTCCCTGTGTTCAGTTGTGCAGTTGAAAGATCTGAAACGTGCGTACAAGGCTTTCTCCCCCATCACCTGTGTCAATCTGCCTGAGCCCCCCCCACCCCCCACGGAACAGGTTCTCAGAACAATGGAAGAGGAGATGAACAGGAAGTGTCGTACCCAGTCTCCAGACACCTGTAGCATGCAGCTAAAAGTCCACTGAGGAGGGGATGACAGTGGTTAAAACTAAGATAACCCTCATTCCCGAGAAAATCTGTAGAAGTCCAACCATTTTTGACCATTGAGGCAATCCACATAAAATAATGTCATTTCCAGGACTCAAGAAACAAGTATTATCATTGACGAACACTGCAAGCGGATGAAGTGGTAAAGTCCAACAGTGTTGAGTAATGAAGATGAGGGTCGTGCAACACCACACAACTGAAGTAACAAAATGATGAGGGTCGTGCATCACCACACAACTGAAGTAACAAGATGATGAGGGTCGTGCAACACCACACAACTGAAGTAACAAGATGATGAGGGTCGTGCATCACAACACAACTGAAGTAACAAGAGAACTAAGAGCAAAGGAGGAGAAAGGGGGCTCGTCAGTCTGTCTGGCAGGCATGTGTTTGTGGCGCAGCCTCAGTGATAAGAAATGAAAAAATAAAGGACATATTTGTTGTCCTTGTTATAATCATTGTCAATATTCATCTCTTGATACCCTTTTCTGAAGTATCTACAGAATAGAAGATAGAAGAAGTTTTTCCTCCATGAAGTGCACAATGTTCAGCGAATGTAAAAACAGAAAAGAAATAGCTTCTCAAGAACAAAAACAACAACCGTAAGAAAACAAGGCAAAACGAGGAAAACAAAAAGAACGATTTCCACTACGAAGTCCATCCTCCATTTAGAAAAAAAAGTAAAATCATGCAGGAGATCCCAGACAGCAAACAAGTTATAAATCTTAATATTCTCTTTATATATTTTTTTTTACAAGGATATACTGAATATTTCCCCTCTTGAGTAAAGCCCGGCCACAGTGCAACACTGAATGCAAGAACAAAAAAAGAAAGAAAGTGCAAGAGATCAAAAAGAATGATGAAACGTTTGGCACTTTTTTTGATGAGGGTAACTCCTTGTCTAAGATGGGCCTCTCCAGGTTGTCCATTGGACCCCCAATGAGAGAGAAGCGTTATCACAGTACTTGGCACCAAGAATGCTGGTAAAAATGAGATATCAGAATATCACTTTTTTCATTCATATCCTTACAATTTATCAATAATACATAATTTACATGTACGTGTTTCTATAAAAGACTCCAAAGAAGAAAACAAGGAGTCCCGAAGTGGTTTGAGAGACAAGGGGGATGGTGATGAGACAGGCAGAATGGAGAAGCACGGGAACAGATGGGGAGAAGAAACGAGTGGCAGGCAGATAGAGGAGGAACGACAAAATGAGTTGAAACAGGAAAATCGAGTAAGTGAGAAAGTGTGAGAAAGATAGATAGAGAGATAGATAGAGAGAGAGATAGAGAGATAGATAGAGAGATAGAGAGGGGGAAAGTCAGACTGTATGACATGAACAGCTTGGAGGATGTGTTGACAGAAACGTGTTAGTTGTAACGATGAGTCTTTGTCTCAGCAACCCACAGGCCGAGACCCGTCCCGAGCGCAGGTGGCGATCACACCCCCCTGCCCTCCCGCGGCAAGAGGACGAGAAAGAAAAAAAAAAAGCCCAACACCAGAACAGGACCGGGGGGGCAAAAGGGTGGGGGATAGTCCCAGTGAGGAGGTGGATCCAGTGTGCGTGGCGCCGAGCGAGAGGCCTCCTTCTATACGCGGGTGGTGGAGTGTTGGTGAGGCAGGGCGTTGTTGCTGTGGCCCGGGGTGGGCGTGGTCGACGGGGCCGGCGCCGGCGGGTAGGTGTTGAACGGGTGGAGCGGCTGCATGCCGCTGATGGTGCTGGGGATCATGGTGATGGTGTTGGCCGTCATCAGGGGCACGTCCTCCGGGGCCCGGCGCAGCGCCAGCGTGTAGTCCGGCGGCCCCACCTGCGCCCGCAGGGGCTCCAGGTCGCCGTGGAGGCCGCGGGACGGGAGCGGCGTGCCGATGCCATGCTCCATCTCCACCCGCTGCTGCTTCATCTGCAGCGACATGAGCTCCTCCTCCTGGCTGAGCGCCAGGTCGTTGTGGGACGGCGCGCCCACCAGCCCCATGCCCACCCCCATGCCCATGGACGCGCCCAGGCCGCGCTGGGGGGACAGGCGGCGGTGGCGCCTCTGCAGCAGCTCGTGGCGCTTGTCCCTTTTGTAGTAGAGCGCGGCGAAGGCCAGCACGTTGAGGAAGAGCAGCGAGGCGCCCACCGCCACCGTCACACTCAGCTCCGTGGAGTAGTCCCTGACCTCGTCCGGGAAGGGGTTGCGGCGCGGCGGCTCCGAGGGGTCCGGCTCGGGCTCCGGGGGGTTGGTGGAGATGACGGGGTGGCGGGTGGAGCGGGCCCCCGGGGGACCCGGACGGTGGATACGGGGACCTCCTCCACCGGGCGGGAGTCGGGTGGTGATGGGGTTGATGATGTCCTCGTGCAGGGAGTGCAGGTGAGGGACCAGCTCCAGCCAGAAGGCCACCTTGTTGGCCCGGTAGTTGTCTCGGATGCGGGGCTTCAGGCCGATGTGGAGGTACTGCTTGTCTTTGGAGCTGAACTTGGTCCACATGACCTCCTCGAAGCGGTTGGGCTTGGTGTGGATGAACTTAGTGTCCTGAGGGACTGGCAGGTTGGGATCACTGACATAGGAGAGACAGGGAGAAGAGGTAAATCAACAGATTATAACACTTGTTCAACGTTGCATTTAAATTGCCTGAACTTGGGGTCCACAAAAATCTATACATAACAAATAATAAAACCGCCCCACACATTTTAGACACAACTATACAAAAACATTTTGTGTGTCGTGGTGTTTGACCCAGTCTAGACACTAGGTCTTGTTTAGGTACCATGTCATGTTTAGGTACCAGGTAATGTTTAGGTACTAGGTCTTGTTTAGGAACAAGGTCTTGTTTAGGTACAAGGTCTTGTTTAGGTACTAGGTCTTGTTTAGGTACTAGGTCATGTTTAGGTACAAGGTCTTGTTTAGGTACTAGGTCTTGTTTAGATACCAGGTCTTGTTTAGGTACAATATCTTGTCGAGGTACTAGATCATGTTTAGGTACTAGGTCATGTTTAGATACAGGTCTTGTTTAGGTACTAGATCTTGTCGAGGTACTAGGTCATGTTTAGGTACTAGGTCATGTTTAGATACAGGTCTTGTTTAGGTACTAGGTCATGTTTAGGTACTAGGTCATGTTTAGGTACTAGGTCATGTTTAGGTACCAGGTCTTGGTTAGGTACTAGTTCTTGTTTAGTAACCAGGTCTGGGTTAGGTACTATGTTCTCTACTGACCCGGTCTTGGCGAAGTTGGTCCAGTAGGTCATGACCACGGCACTGAGCATGACGTCGTTCTTGGAGAAGTTACAGGGGAACAGGTCAGTGGCTCCCACCATGGGAACGCCAAACACGTAGGGCAGCTCGTCGCCGTGGGCCGCGTCGGCCCACTCCGGCCGGGCCTCCGTCTGACAGTGGTGGTGGAAGGTGTAGAAGTAGACGGGTGACTGGAACTCGGCGTGCAGCTTGGCCGTGGCCACCGCTGGCGCCACCCACTGGTGGTCCGTGAACAGCGCCAGCAGGGTCTTCCTTCTCATGTCTCCGTTGTCCCGGTCGGCCCAATCGGTGTACATGAACTTAATGGTCTCCCTCAGGATGTCCTTACCTGAACATAGACACGCGGACGCACAGCAGAGAGATAAACGAGAGAGCGATGAGAGACAGAGAGGGTAATAGGGCATCAAAGTAGTAGTCAAATAACAAAAGATAGGAGAGAGAACCAGGGCAGCAAAGAGGCAGTTAACAGTTACCTAGGGCCCTGTGACGTCCGCCATGTGGAGATCACAGGCGGAGTAATATAAATGGAATCAACAAAAAACTTGATAAGTTCCAGAATTTTCCATTGTTTGAATGAAATGTATTAAAGAAATTACATCCTTAAAAAAGCTAAGAAATTGATGATGTTTCTAGTGAAGCATTGCGTACAGGGAAAAGCGTTGCCAGAAAACGAGAGAAGCCTCAGTCACCCGCGCATTGTGCCTTTTAGTATACCGTTGCCATAGGCTACATTTGCATACTGCAACGTAAATTATACACATGTAAAATTCCAAACAATGAGCTAACACTGATTAGCCTCTCCATCTAGCTAACTTTATATATTATGTATACACTTGAAATATGAAGAACTTGCCTTGACAAGAAATTGTGCTAAGTTGTGTTGCATCAATACAAATGTATTGTTATATCATGTCGAAATTGTTGAAGTTGTATTCAGTCCCATTATTAAACACTCTTTCTGATAATAAAACAAGTGTAAATTGTAAACCTTCCGGAAAAACCTTCCGGAAAGAATTACATTTGTGAAAAAATTTGCAGATTTCATTAGGCCCTACAGATACCATTGTCCCCCACAAATGATCCAGCCCCCCTCCCGGCTTGGCACCTGTCTGGAGATTAACCACCCCTCACCCTCAGGATATCCATACAGGTTGTCCACAAAGTTGGAGATAGTGTAGTCGAAGGAGGCTGCGGAGATCCCATCATCCCCCTCACTGTCGTCCACAAACTTCAGCCCTTCTCCCTGGTTCACCCCAAGTAGGATGTCGTAGTTCAGAAACTCCCCCTGGTGGCAACAAACACACACACACAAACACACGCACACACACAAAGAAAAAGACACTGCTGTAGCAACAGTAATAGCAGATAGAAAACACTCTCATAAATAAAACACTGAAGGAATGTTGATAAACAAACAAGAATACATTTCGGATGCCATCCTCTAACAAGAAAAGAACCAAGAACAAATTATGGACAACAGCTGGTTGGCTGCAGCCAACGGATCCGGAGGAAGACTGACCTGTTGCATTAGGATCTCGGGGTCATCGGGCACCACATCTCCGTCCACCACAGGGCCGAATGCGATGTGATACCTGGCCGGCTGGATGTCCTGGTCCACCAGCTCCCTGAAGCTCTTCTTCCTCAGACACTCCACCACATCACTGGTGTCCCCAAGGCTGCAGCCCACCTTCCTGGCCAGGATCTGGGTGTACATGAGGGGCCGGTAGTTGACCGACCAGCTGGATATGGCCGAGCCGCTCTGGGCGATGGCCCTCTGAAACAGACCTGGCGACCACAACGAGGTGAGAGGACTCAGGTCTGGGGGGCGTGGAACAGTGCTTGGATATGTAGGCCAGTGTGGAGTGAAGGCACCCCCTCTCTGCGTTCGCAACGGCTCTTCCATCCCTCTGACACATTTCGTAGAGGCTCACAAGGCCAGCGAGGCGCTACAGAAAGGCTGCTTTAAATGATGCATGCGTCAGAGAAGGAGCCCCCACTGTGGCACCGCCAAGCACGTTTCCAAATGCGCTGCCTCTCCAAAGCCCCACTAAATCACTGTAAACATTAGGCTTGGCAAACTGCTGGTTCTTTCCCATCACATACGGAGGCAGCAACAAGAAAAATTGTGACAGGCCAGCACACAGCCGTGTTGGCACTAACACTCACTGGTGGCTGTGTTCAATGGAAAGGGAGAGACAGAGGGTGAGGGAGAGAATCAGAAAAAAGAAACTACAGAAAGAAAGCGAGATTGAGTATGAGATAAAAGGAGAGAGTGAGAGAATAAAAAGACAGAGGATGGGGGTTAGAGAATAAGAAAACAGAGGATGGGGGAGAGAGAATAAGAAGACAGAGAATGGGGGAGAGAGAATAAGAAGACAGAGAATGGGGGAGAGAGAATAAGAAGACAGAGGATGGGGGAGAGA
>JACXGK010005433.1:19767-32971 GCA_016801125.1 Novumbra hubbsi | reverse complement strand
TCCTGTGGTGTCTGTGGTGTGAGTAAACCTGAACCTGTCCTGTGGTGTCTGTGGTGTGAGTAAACCTGAACCTGTCTTGAGGTGTCTGTGGTGTGATTAAACCTGACCCTGTCCTGTGGTGTCTGTGGTGTGAGTAAACCTGACCCTGTCCTGTGGTGTCTGTGGTGTGAGTAAACCTGACCCTGTCCTGTGGTGTCTGTGGTGTGAGTAAACCTGACCCTGTCCTGTGGTGTCTGTGGTGTGAGTAAACCTGAACCTGTCTTGTGGTGTCTGTGGTGTGAGTAAACCTGAACCTGTCTTGAGGTGTCTGTGGTGTGAGTAAACCTGACCCTGTCCTGTGGTGTGAGTAAACCTGACCCTGTCCTGTGGTGTCTGTGGTGTTGTCATCCTCTAACCCCCTTTGACTGTCTGCATTCAGGTTATGGTTATAATCAACTGTTTTCAGTTTGCAGATTGACATTATTTTGTTTCACACATATATTGTTAATAAGTCCAGCAAGATGGAAAGGAAACCCAATTCATACCCATGGTAGAAGAATATGACCTATGACGAGAGTGTGAAATTACCCATTGCAAAAGGATGTGTTGGGCCTGTTGTTATGACAGGGGAGACTTTCATGAGGAGGGACAATGGTGTCTATGATATAAACCCAGCAGTCCGGAGCTTAAAAATATATAGATTACACTGTAGAACTTTGCTGTGAGACCCAGCAGATGTTCCATGAAAGGCACCGGAGACATTTGGGACCGAAAAGGAATGTGTGTCATTCTGTTCTTTTTGGCTCTTTGATTCAAGGACGTATATAAATCCATTGCTTTTGGTTAATAAGAAGTTATTTCCATCCTGTGCTCTCTGCATGGTAATATAGTTGGGCGCACTTCAAACAGGCCTTTAGCCAAACACTTAGAGCTCTAGTCAAACCGTGATTCCCAATTCAGGGATACAGAATGATTTAAATTCTAAGATAATTTCCTCCGTCAGCATAGAACGCATTCAAACTAAACAATGTTCTGTTATTTACAAAAAGGACCTTCCCACTGGTATGATGCATCTCTAACGTGTCAGTGAAGCTGAATAAATAAATATCCATGAAGCATTACGGGGTAAAAGTGCGGGTCAGCTCAGCCTTGTTTTTAGATCACAATGTATAATGATTGTTTGGACAGGGGGCCCTGTCCCCTAGATCAGCCCTCCTGCTCTGGGACCATCTGGTCCTTGGGGTGACAGATGCAGGCCTCGCCACTGCGTGAATCGCCGCGCATTTGCCATTAATGGTGCAGTCAGTGATAACTGAGACAGTGGGGAGAACCAGAGTGTGTGTGTGTGTGTGAGTGTTGCAGTGAGATCAGCAGAAACGGAGTGTTATGGTGCGCACATCGGGCCTGTTCCCCGTGTGCGGTGTGACGCAGCACGCATCTTAATGCCCTAATCTCCTCTTCATTAAAGCTTAACGCAGCAGTTAGCCAACGCCTCAGATACAATCAAGTGCCCCCGCCCCCACAACTGTGTCCTGCCCTGCTGCGCCCCGCTGATTAAGTGACGGGCATGGTGGAGGACGGCTAAAAAACATCCCTCAAGCCCCCTCAACCCCGGGTGAAAAAGCCTAGCGGTGGGGGGGGTTTCGGTTGAATGCAGCCACGGCGGAGATCGAGAATCTCATTAAGGATAATTAAAACCCTGACGATGGTTTTAGGGTTGGGGTGGGAGGGGGAAGGAACGTTGCAGCGTCCCACGCCTTCACATTTCAAGGCAGCGCCACGGACGTTTCTCTCGCTATCTTGAAGTGCCATGTGTTCCCGCCATGCCGAGGATCCATGCAGGAGATGCCATCTGGGCTAGTTGCCGGTGGCGTGTGTGCGTGTGTGTGTGTGTGTGCGCGGGCGTCTTAGTCTGTTTGCATTCTAAGCATCCAAGCTGCCAATGTTTGTTTACAGGCGTGAACTCTCAACAGGACGGGTGTCAGTAGAAGAAGATCCTTTGGCAGAGCTAGACAATACCATACCCACTCCAATCCTCTGTTAGGTACACCAGTGGTTGAACAGCGACATCGTGCAGGTAACAGGTGTTGCCAAAGAACGGCCTCATTTATATTCCACAGGAATGCCAAGATGGTTTAGCAGACTCAAATACCAGACTAGAAGAGATGCTTTAGACGTCCCACGCACCACAGCAGTTTGGACTCTACTGCTATGGGCAGTGCTTCAGATGGAGGCTCACCACACTGTGTACCACACCGGCTGCATGGCTTCTGTCTTGCCGTGTTTGAAGAGAAGGAAGGGGAGGAGTTTGGGGTGAACGGAGGCGTAGGCAGAGGTAATGGAAGGGAGGCCTTGTCAGATGGCCCGGGAGTAGAAAGTGATCGGTTTACAAGAAACCCACGGACAACCCCTGAATACAACATATGCTCATGAACAGCCCATGGTTTCTAACCCGTTTCCCATGGTCATCCTCACACTCCGTCTTGTAACCCCCCCTCCACTCCAGCGTTCCCCACCACATCCACAGGCTCCTTGGCCCCCCGGAGGGTCTTTTCACTGTCTCCCAAATCGCTAACTTGGCTGCCTCCGGTACAAAAGCTAAGGAAGACAACCTCAATGTCGAATGAAAATATACTTTGGTCCAGGTATGAATGGCTTGTCCAGAGAGGAGAGAGAACTAGTGATCAAGTCATACATGCCCTACCCACCGAGGACACTGTAGAAACGGATACGCTAGAGTTTCAGACTCAGCACAAAAGGAGCACTCCTCTCCAACACTAGAATCTGTACCAGATGGTGGCTAGAGCTCCATGTTTAATCCTCCCCTGAAGGTCAGCTGTCCCCTTATCAATTGGCAGTTTATAGAACGACCCCCAACAGCCTTTAGGGGTAGCACCTGGACCAAACACACCTTTCCATCTGGTTGATTTTACCTCCTTCAGGCAGGAGGCATAAGACACTTTTCACCATAGCATGTACCTCACCTTCTTCCCTACATAGTGTGTACCTCACCTTCCCCACATAGCATGTACCTCACCTTCGTCACCACATAGCATGTGCCTCACCTTCTTCCCCACATAGCATGTACCTCACCTTCTTCCCCACATAGCATGTACCTCACCTTCTTCCCCACATAGCATGTACCTCACCTTTGTCCCCACATAGCATGTACCTCACTTTCTTCCCCACATAGCATGTACCTCATCTTTGTCCCCACATAGCATGTGCCTCACCTTTTACCCACATAGCATGTGCCTCACCTTTTACCCACATAGCATGTACCTCACCTTCGTTCCCACATAGCATGTACCTCACCTTTGTCCCCACATAGCATGTACCTCACTTTCTTCCCCACATAGCATGTACCAAGAAAACAAGAAAACATTGGCAAACCAAAAGGCTTACATTCTTTGGAAGAATAACTAGTGGTCCACACTGGGTTGTCTTACTCAAGTCCTCTAGCCTTGTGGTCTTCTCTAACTCCACCGCTGACCTCGCAAATGTATCGACCTAAAAATAATCAGCTAATTTAACAGATTTTATTTACTGTAGTAAAACTCCTGGCAGACGCTGTTTCTCCCTCTCAGAAACAGGCAGGCAGGCAGTTGTTCTCCTCGATTGTTCTGACTGGTTTTTGCTTTTGTCTGTAAAGGTTCATCTCACTTTCCTCCAGGTCTCACAGATAGACTGAGGTATGACACCACAGTCTCACCCCCAATCCTCCTCTTGCTCTCGGCAGATTTGATCCTAGCATGTAATTACAATCAAAGAGGCCTTGGCTGGTTCTCTCCCACAAAACAATCATTAAGATTTGCTAATGCTGTGGTCTACATGTTGCCTATTCGTTTGCCTGTTTTACTGAATACTCATTACTACCTATGTGCCTGGTAAAACGAGGGTTTAATAAGTGACTCTTGTCTAGCTTTCCTGAAACACTGAAGTACTCAGCGTTTCTGCTTTATGAATTGTGTGACTAAACATAGATGTGGTGTGACTCCAGGAGTTACCACATGTATTCTCACAATGTTCAGTCATTTAGTGTCATGCACGTCAACGCCACTAAAAAGGAGCCAACAAGTGACCTTGAATACATGTTTTCCATTTGTTTGTTAATTCGCGCTGTGATTTTTAAAAAAGTTTTATAGTCACCGCAATGACTTAAATCAGAAACATAACCTCTCTCAACAAAACATCAGCTCTGCCACGAAACGTCAGGAACTTTATCGTCATCCGTGGAGGATCCTTCATGGTGTCATGTAACTCCTATGGCCCCCAGAGCGATTGATTAATGCAATCAGAGGCCTACTTTAGCCCTAAATGAGGTTGAGTTTTGACACTTCAGTTTATTAGCGCTGTGCTCAAGACTGTAAAGTGAAGTTGTATAATTAAGCACCATCTCTCTGTGTCCCTTTCTGTCTCTCTCTCTCTGTGTCCCTTTCTGTCTCGCTCTCTCTCTGTCCCTTTCTGTCTCTCTCTGTCTCTCTCTGTCTCTGCTGTCATAACTGCTGTGCTCTCCTGTCTCTTCACTTTAGCATTATGTTTCAAACGTGGCTTTTATATTTTTCTTTCTCCCTCCTTCTCTCTTTCTCTCTCTTTCGCTCTACCTCTATCTCTCATCTCACTCAAAAGTGATTGCCACCCATTCCCAGTAAATTGGGCTGTCTAATCACAAACACATAATTGAATCGTTTTCATATTGACATGGCATCTGATTGGTCCCCGCGATGAAGTCATTTTGTTAATTGAGTCTGTCTTATCACTGAACTCATCCGGAGAGGGAGAGAGAGACAGAGAGAGAAACAGATAGAAAAAACTACTGTAGAAAAGTCTTTAGGGCAGAGAGAAATGAGAAGAGTTATTTTTGTTAAATGTTAAATGCAGAGACTTCAGTTTCAAATGTAATGGGTTTTTGAAGGCAAATGTAAAATGTACCGCAGCCTCTCGTAGAACAAGTTCATATGAAATGACAACAACACATCCTCTAGCTTCAACTGTTCTCCAACAGTACTGTAATCTAGTATGGCCTAATGACAACAACACATCCTCTAGCTTCAACTGTTCTCCAACAGTACTGTAATCTAGTATGGCCTAATGAACAACAGTGTACTTTAATCTAGAACGGGCTAACTGAATGAACAACATGAGATTGGTATTGGTACTCATATGTCCTAATATTTTGAGTTACTTCAGGTTCCTAGCTGTGCCATAGTCCCAAAAGTGTTAACTCCAAACCCTACAACAGTATTTGACATGAAGTCTTCAACCTAGGTGGAGGGCAGAGTTGTGTGTTCCAAAATGGAGATTAATTGCTTGTTACCGTGGCAGCAGGAGCGATATGGGTGTTCCTAAATTGATTTTACTGGTATTTTGCTTAGTTGCATAATGGCACTGCATTGGGGATTCCGATTGCCCTTCCATGGTGTTTCAATATATTTATTTGTTGAATTTCCTGGGCAGGAATTCAGGCTACACTTTGGATTAATTATACTAGACATTGCTATTCAGCAGTGATGTTCATTGCTTCAAATTGTGCCAAATTTAAACTTTGTTCAGATTTCTTCAGCTCAACTCTCTCAGTTGTTGTTTCCCTGTGATGTGATAAACACCTGCTGGTCCCTTGCTAAGATTTATGGGTCTGAGCCCGGCTGCAGTTATGAACTCAGGATGAGCGACACAATCTAATATCTCCGCGCTTAAACAATGAATAATGTCAGAGAAGCACGAGCCAAGCGTTCTCCAAGCAGAGGAATAATAAGCACCAAAACTCAATTTAGACCCAGAGGGAACTGGCTGTTTTAATGGCTGGTGGAAGGCCATCAGATGTCCTCTCCCCGGTGTGTATGGGATATTTGGCGTTGGCGGCAGCATCAATTCCTTTCGGTGGGGTGAATGTCAGGAGACAAACCAGAGGTGGCGGCAGCCAATCGAGCACAGCAATTAGGTTCCTATGTGGTCTTCCAATGTATTTGGGGGAACCGGGTCCCCCTATTAGAGAGGGTCCTCTTCCCGATGTGTCCCCCCCCCCCAAGCAGAGTACGATAATGGACGTGAAGGCAACGCTAACCCCAGACTCTCTTCTCTCTACCCCTCTGCATTCGCTCTCATCCCACCTCATCCTGCCTCACCCCACCTCACCTCATCCCATCTTGTTCTACATCATCCCGCCACACCCCACCTCATCCCGCAACGCCCTACCTCATCCTGCCTCACCCTGCCTCATCCCACCTCATCCCGCCTCATCCCTCCTCACCCCACCTTGTCCAACATCATCCCACCTCATCACGTCTCATCCTGCCTCATCCCACATCCTCCCGCCGCGCCCCATTGATATCGGAAACACCCTGTGGCCCCTGATTGCCATGGGTAATTATTGCTAATGACGGCGTGTTGGGGTGCTAATAAAGCATTAAAGGCTGATGGGGCTCCTTTACCCTGTCGTCATGCTCATCGGTTTTGGGGGGTGAGGGGAGTTGCTCCCTGAACCAGAACTGTTCGCCTCCCAGGGTATCTGGCTCGTTCTGATAGAAACACACTTCTTAGAGTCGCGGCAGACCCGTCGAATAGGCAGGATGCTCTGTCCGCATACGAATGCAGGGGAGAAAGAGAAAGGGACGTGAATGGTGGTGCCCTTGTCAGAATCTTGGTGTTCAAGGCGTCACCACGGTGCTGAATAAGAGTGTTAAAATGCTCCCATCGCCTCCTTGGCGTCCCAGAGACCAAGACACGCGATACCAATCGCACTCTTGACAAAACAATTATCCAGGCTTTCATCCGCGGCCACGGCTGACATCCTGTCAAGGCACCCCACGGCTCCCTCTCTCTGGGCCCTCTCTACCCCACCTGGCCGTCTCAGTAATTAGTGGTTCCAGTGTTTCCTTGTGACACCGGAGCAAGACGGATGTTCCTCGCCACTCCTCTGTGGCAGAAAGAGGGTGAAGAGAGGGCGAGAGGGAGAGAGTAATTTAGAGAGCGAGAGAGCGAGAGAGGGTGAGAGAAGCAATAGGTTGACGGCCAGAGCGATCGATGGAGAATGCTTTGCCCCTGTTTTTTTGCCAATTCAACACATGATTAAAGCAGGCGGGGATTGACCATTTATCTGGAAGGAGACAGGAAGAACAGGTCCTCAAAGGAAGGAGAGAATCAATACATTATCCTCTCTCGTCCCTCCCTCACTTCTCTTCTCCTGCCTCCTCTCCTCTGCTCCCATTTCTATTCTTTTTTCCTCCCTCTCCTTCTCTTTTTCTCCCTCGAGTCTACTGCCCCCGCTCTCCCTCTTCTTCTCCCTCCTCATCTCCTCCCTCTTGTTTTTTGCTCCCTCTCACTCTTTTCTCCTTCCTCTCTCTTTTCTCCACCTGGGCTTAGGTCTCTGAATCTTTTCATGGTCCCCCAAACTGTGTGTTGGATCCCTCTATCGCAGTGGTCTCTTAAATTGAACCCTTCTGTTCCTCACTCAAAACATTCCTTTTCAACTTTTTTGGTGCAGTGGTCTGTTAATTTTTTCCGGAGCTGTATTTTCACCGTGTATGAATACTATATTATATAAGCATATACTGCTGCAACATGGTTTCCAAATAGTTTTTGTTTTGTGATTTTGTTTACATTACAATAAAGCACAGTATGTTTTTAAAAGAATGCACTGTTAAAGAATAAGATTATTTAAGGCCAATATGTTTGGGTGAGAACGTCCCCCCTGCGCAACAAGTTCTATGGTCACATGACCAATGACGACAGGTCTGGCTGGCAAGGAATTTACCTCAAACCTTTAACCGACAAACGATCATTAACAAGGCCAACCAATGATCATTGTTTTCAATGTTCACTTAAGTATTGACTACATGTTCCAACTAGACTTCACTCAAAGTAAAACCAGTATCACATGTCCCTGTGACGAAAACTCACCACGATCTGTAACCTTTCTGAATCCGTTGGGAGAAAAAGGGTAGTGATTAAATAATTCTAGGGAGGAAGCCCTGAGGCTTGGGGACCATAGTTTGGCGGTTTCACCAGAACGCCAGGAGCGGTCTCAGCATTTCAAGGAGCTCTATGAATTTCAGGCAAGATGATAGAGGCGAACTGATGACGTGGGAACCAGTGCACAGTGTTTTAGTGTGTATTATTGTAAATGTTCAGCAGAATTAAGAAAATTGCCTATTCAGGTTGTCTTGTGTGTAAGCCAGGTGTTTCATTCCGTGCATGTGACTTAATCTCCTGTGAAGTATTAATTTTTTCCAGTAGTCCCGTTGCGGCAATGCAAATGACACCCAAATCTTGCGGTTACTCTTTCAATGTGTGTGTCTGTGTGTGTTCCTGTATGTGCATGTGTGTGTTTCTACACATGTTTGTGTATGCATTTATTTACATACATGCGTTTGGGAACATGTGTTTTAAATGCCTGGCTTTTGCATTCGTATTTGCATTATTTTCTATTGGCAGATTGGTAACACACTCTATGTAGTAACACTTAATTTTCTCTGCTAGGGCGAAGTGTTTTCATGGCACATCTGCTCCTTTCCTATGACAGCCTGAATGCCATTACCATTGCATCTTTGATACCTCTGATTAAGACTAATGACTTTCACAGATGAGCTGTTCCATTGGCTTTCACCAACAGGCTGAGAACAAATCACTCATGCCATGTTTTGCAGCTACAACACAGATATTATTTGATATGGGAAACTGAAAGCTGAGGTACAGTGCATCCAAAAAGTATTCACAGCGCTTCACATTGTGTTATGTTACAGCCTAATTCCAAAATGGATTGAATTAATTACCTCAAGTCTTTTTAAGTATGATGCTACAAGCTTGACACACCTTTTTTTTGGCAGTTTCTTCCATTCTTCTTTGTCCTGTTGAGGTCCTTAGTGCTCTGGAGCCGGTTTCCATCAAGGATGTCTTTGTACATTGCTGCATTCATCTTTCCCTCAATCCAGAATAGTCTCCCAGTTCCTGCTGCTGAAAATCATCACCACAGCATGATGCTGCCACCACCATGCTTCACTGTAGGGATGGTGTTGGCCAGGTGATGAGCAGTGCCTGGTTTCCTCCCGACAAGACGCTTGGCATTTAGGCCAAAGAGTTCAATCTTTGTTTAATCAGTCCAGTGAATTTTGTTTCTCATGGTCTTAGAGTCCTTCAGGTGCCTTTTGGTAAACTCCAGGCGGGCTGTCAAGTGCCTTTTACTGAGGAGTGGCTTTTACTGGCCACTCTACAATACAGGACTGATTGGTGGAGGGCTACAGAGATGGTTGTCCTTCTGGAAGATTCTCCTCTCTTCACAGAGCAACGCTGGAGCTTTGTCAGAGTGACCATCGGGTTCTTGGTCACCTCCCTGACTAAGCCCCTTCGCCCCTGATTGCTTATCAGGTCGAATGGATTGAACCCTGAAGGTTAAATGGATGAAAGCTGCGCTATATCAGGCTGTATTCGGCAGGTATAACAAAACAACAACTGTGCGTTGCAACACATGCCCCACCCCTGGCCTGACTGCAGAAACGCAGACGTCCACAGCAAAGCTATCGTAGAATGTAGTATGCAATCCCTTTTACGGTGTAACTCTTTATTTAAAACATAATGAACACAAGTTTATTAAGATGCGGCTAGTAAGATACTCGGGCCTATTTGTAGTGTTGAGGCCAGTCTTCTCAGTTTCCCCGGGTGTATCTGTGTTGACTATTAGCTGTGTGTCTAAAGCAGTTCAGATGTTTAGTTTAATTATCCCAATACGCTAATGGGTAGAAAGGGGAATTAGAGGGTGGCTTTGGGGGAAAAGAGGCGTCTACACTTTCTACATTAGACCGTTTGCAATTATAGAGGTTTAACTTGTTCAAGTACAAGTCATTATGTCAGCTATGGGGTCCCTGTTTGTGGGTCATTAAGCCTGTGGTATAATGTCCCAGGATTCATTAGGGCTTGCCGTCTGATGATGGTGCTTCATTGAGAATAGAGAAATATAAAGATGAACTGGGTAATGGAGTTTTTCAGTGAACCAGGCATTACCTAGAATGGAAATAGAATGTGAAATGATCTCCTCATAGACATGAGGGAACGCACACACAGGAGGAGACACATAGACACAGGCAGACACAAACCCATGGATAAAGACACAGGCAGACATAAACCCATGGGGCAAGATAGACACAGTCAAACGCAAACACATTGAGAAAGACACACACACTCATAAACATGTAATTTAGTAAAACATTGCACTAAATGCTGACCTCCCCATCTATTGCCTTTTAAAAATCATACTTTTATTCATCTTATACCAAACCATAAACCTAACCTTTAGGATATACCTAACCCAACCTTTTGACTACAAACCCTAACCTCTAAAAAAGGCTAACCTAAACCTGAAACTAACTTAAATTCTACTGCATCGCCCAAAGTTTTATGTAGCCATTTTGTCAGGGTTTGCTATCTTAGTGGAGACATTTCTGCTATAGATCAGTGTCAGTAACAACAAATAACTTTTAATTTTAGTTCTGTAAAAACTGAACTAATTTCTTTAGTAGTTTTTTTATGTGGAAATCCAATTTAACATACTACACAAATAGTAAGAAGAAAGACTGAATATAGTTTTGCGAGGAAGGTCACAGCTCGTCAGAATCCAGACTAGGGTACACACTCAGACAAACATCACCCAGTTTTTCTTAGTCAAAATGAGATTTGTTCTTCTCCTTCCTTTGCAGAATAGCGTGACTGATTAACTTGATTCGCTCTCAGAACGCTGCATCACGGAAGAACTGATACACGCGGAGACGTTCCGGGAACGAACGTGGCAAGGGTTCCAATGGTTACACCCCCCTCATCTGTCCTCCACATGCCAGTAGAATGGAGAATGTTGATTAGATATTCTGATTCTGATCTGATTGAGCAGTCATCTGGAAAGACTGAAACGTGGTTGGGGGGGGGGGGGCTCAAATCTCAGCCCAGAGGCTACAATAGAAACAGACAGTGGAGATGACATTGTGTGATGATCCCGGCAGGAAATGATCATACATTGTCACCCAAAAAGCCCCAGAGAGAGTGAGTGACGCTCACCATGAATACGCTCTACCATTACTCCGTCATCAGGGCTAATCAACGTTTGATTGCAATGCTGCGGTTAACATAAAGCTTTCGTTTGATTAAATCATTGTTGTCGTAAATTGCAAGCCTGTACTACAAGGTTTAAATTCTGTAATAGTGCGGCAGTAGTGTTAAAGGTGTTGTAGCCGTGATGTTGAATTCTTGTGTTGTAGCAAGCTCACCGTTTAGATTCAAGGTCGCTTGGTACAAATAATGTTGTTGTAACAATTACCTGGTCCTTTGGGTGAACTTAGAACAGGTCTGCACTGACAATAACATCTTTACACTGAGGTAAAATTCTTAGCATTGTGTTGTAATAGACTTCTGACAGCCAGCCAGGACTTTCCCAAGGCGATATCAGACTACTCTGGTGATGTAGGGCCAACACTAAACATAAAACCAACACACCCATCACACACTGCCAACATATTTATAATACATAATCAACACAATACATAAACATTTTAATGGTTTTATCTTGGAATAAGAAAGCAGGTCTGTATACCCAATTCAATTATTTTTCTCCCCAGCAAAATTGCAAAAATATATGTAAGAGAATTAAACCTCACTCTGGTTTCAGCCCCTCGGGGAGCCATGATAGACAATGAAATTGATTGATAATCAACGGATAAGATCATGGAGGAAATATAATCCCTCCAGAATGAACAGCGTTGTTGTAGTCACTGTCAGCCACACGTTTCATCAGAGCCAAGCACCTACCGGTTTCCTGAAAGGCCAAGTATGAATGGAATAAGGGTCCTAGACGTGAGACTCACAGTGGCGCTTCATCATGTAAACAGCCCAAGACCAATTATGCCCCAAGAGCGATGCATAAACTCTCTACCCTCCCCCACCCTAACCCTCTCCCTCCCCCACCATAACCCTCTCCCTCCCCCACCAAAACCCTCTCCCTCCCCCACCAAAACCCTCTCCCTCCCCCACCAAAACCCTCTCCCTCCTCCACCATAACCCTCTCCCTCCCCCACCAAAACCCTCTCCCTCACCCTGTTATTTGCTTTCATTACCAACCTTCCTCAACACCGGCCCAGTCAACAGTAACATCCTGTTTAACACCGGGGGTGATGTCCACCTTCAACTGATTCGAGGAGCAACCCCAACCACGGCTGGCCAGGCTTGAAATCTTTTCAAGTAGGGTTTCCAAGCACATGCCAGAAGTGTGTGGGTCTCGACTCTGGTAGCCCGCTTCCAACCGGGACATTCTGTCCCAAGTTCTAGGATTTGACACAAAAGTCATACTGGCTCAGTGAAAGCCTTCAGAGGGACGGTAGAAACTGCTGTGGAGTGACGGGGGGGGGGGGGGGGGGGGGGGGAATTAAGCTTCGCAAATCAATTTAAACTGTTCTTGTGTAAATACACGAATGATTAATATTCTTTACCGGGTGTAATTAGCGTGGTGAGTTGTACAACACTGATGCTAATCGCCGTTGTGTAGAGAATTCATGTTTCCTGCCGACAGACCACAACTCCGCCTACCATCCAGTCACAATTAAATGATGCGCCTCTGAATGTGTACGCATGAGGGAATCGCTATGTTACTCAATTACGTTGCTCTTTGTCCACTCCAGCTGCCTTTTCGTACCACGTCACACTTTGCCCATTGGGTTGCATGACGAGGTGTGCCACTCAGACGGTTGGAAGCGCGGGGGAAGCTTCCTCTGTGGGGAGTCATTAGCCTAAGCCTAAAACACACAGACAATTACGTAAACGCCAAGTCAAAAACTAACAAAACCACTCAAACAGGATTGAAAAGATCTATCCAATCAGAGTGTGCTCGCAGAACCTGAGGGGTTTGAACCAATGGGCCTGGATCAGAGAGGAGGACGTGGGGGCGGGTTCTGCGCTCCAACAACTAACAAATCGTGTTGCACAAAACGCCAAGGCCGCGTCTGACTGATTCCTCTTAAGATTCACCTCCGTTCATCAAGCGCTATGAACAAGGTAAAAACAAACCATGAAGAGGTAGCCTTGTGACGAGGTGTTTGATTAATTTTTTTACAAAACAAAAAACTATTAGAATACATAGAAATCCACATGAGACACAGATAGCCAGTTTGCTGAATCAGACAGTTTGGTTGTTAATAGAGGGGGAGGGGTATTACTATAGAATTTGTTAAAGCCCCCCCCCCCCCCCCCCCCC
>JACXGK010005433.1:0-19667 GCA_016801125.1 Novumbra hubbsi | reverse complement strand
CTTGACTTCTAGTGCCGGTGGAGGGGGCTTCATTTTAATTTCTACCGGCAAACCGTGGCCCCGGACATCAGGGAAGAGCGCACCAGATACGTTATTTTTGCGTGAGCTATCTCGCGGAGCCTGGCATTATCAAGCCATTTCACAGGCCGTTTCCTAATTGCCATCGCGGGCTTAGTCTGCTGTGAGTTTTCCACACGGAGAAAAAGGGCTTTGTATTCAGGACCCGCTTCTGCTCCGCGCTCAGACTCTCCCTGGCTTCAAGAATGGCTGCTCCTCAAACCGGAACAGCCTGAATAAACATGGTGGCGACCGTTAAGGGGGCCACAATCAGAAAGCTGAGGGAACGGCGACACAATTGAGGAAGGAGCGGCGGGCGTAATGAACGAGTCGAGCCGCCGCCGTCGTTTCTGTACAGGACTTTGGGCTTTTTTAATATGGGATTAGGCAGCGCCAGGACGGAATGGCCATGAATGTTAAACAGGATGCCGCTGGCAGGGACGTATCCGGTGTCCGTGGTTTTCTTGGCGACTGTGTGACTTCTCTTCCTTCGCTCTCTTCTCTCTCTCTTTTCTCACTTCCACTGTCTCATCCCCTCTCTTCTCCATCACCTCTTTCTTTCCATTTCTCCCTCCCCCCCCCCCCCCCCCGCTTTCCTTTCGCTACCTCAGTGATCACTCAGCGGACTCCCCTTATCGTATCCATACGTCCCCACCCCCCCTCTGCCCTCCCCTCTCCGGACCTTCCAACAGACCCCGCGGTCTGCTGTGTGTAACGGTCACTGAAGCAGGCCCGGCGCCCATCTGCTTTGACGCTCGCCGGCGCTGGATCTTTAATGGCCGCTTCCGTGGTTCACAGACTCGGTCAATGACGTCTGTTGCGGACGGCCAGACGTCTGTCATGGTGTCAGCCCAGTTCTGGTCTGTTTGTTACATTGTGACACAACCATGTGCGCGCACACACACACACACGCTTGTAGGGTTCGTGCACCACCTCACGCCACGAACAAGGGATTTCCAACGGAAACACGGTTACCATGAATGCCTGTTCAAAGATCCCTCTGATAGCGTGTCTTCAACCCGGCTTGGGAAATATGCGTGCACTTGGGTGATTGGAAATAACATCTTATTAGTTTACGGTGGCGTGACTTGTCACAAAAACCACTGGGTTTAGCGGTTTCCCAAAACCGAAGAGCCGTGACCGAGATAACGCATGATGTAACGCCTTTAGTAAGCGTCATGTGCAACTGTGTGGACTAAAACAACGGTCTACTAGAGAAAACATTTCCATTCACGTGTCCCCTAAAATACCTGCGGCGACCCGATGGGACAGAAAATACATTTCGATGAGGCAACAGAACAACAGCAGGAAGCGTAATCTTTCCAATTCATTTAAAAGACGCGATTGTTTTTTCGCCCTGGTTTCCGTGTGATTACCATAATACACAAGTAGGTTTTCCCCACAGACTGGCTGGAAGATTGTGTTTCAGGCTGGGAATTTAATCTGATCAATACCGCCGCAAAGGTTTGTCGTTTGCGTTCTTAGGGTTTGACTGGTTTTTAATCCGGCATAGAGTAGGCCCGCAACAAATCGGTGCTACCTGGGATAATCGCTCTGCTCCAATGACAGAGACCCTAAGGTTTTCTGCCCGACGACTGTAATTGTCTCCGCTACTGGGAAGGGCTTACTCCCCATCTCCCATAAGAGGATTGGTCAGTGTTTTGATGAAGTCTATCTCCCAGGTTACCAAAGCACAAGCCGAGTGTTCTGCTCAATTATCTCACTTCCTCAGCTCCCTTGGCCTCCTGCTTGCTCTCCATACCGGCCGTCTACCAAACATGATGTCCCACGCCAAGTGGGATTGTGGGAAATCTGATAGAAACTCCAGCTGAGCAGCCGTGGTTATATATATATCACGGCTGATAAGGACAATGGGGTTTTCCAAGACACGCAAACAAGGTGCTGGTATGTTGGGCAGCGGGACAAAACCTTTGCCTCACAAGTCTACTCAGAAACACTCACTGAATGTTGTTCAAGGAGAACACCACACGTTGTGACATATTGTTCGTTTTATCTTTCCGTGGATGTAGAGAGGGAGGCAGAGGAAGACTTCAACGGGGGAAAAATGACTAGTAAAAAAGTTGTAACTGCCGATGAGTTAGGTTTTAGGTTTACGATGTCCCTTGTGTGGCGCATCTGGCGCCATGTTATGGACCTGGGACTTTCAGCCGAATCCGATGGGTGAAGGTCACAGGGAGGATTCAGCGTCACAAGGGTGACCAGGGGGGGTCGGCTTCACCGGCAATTATAGTGAGATTAAGAGGAGATCTGAGGCCACATTCACGCACGGACAGGAACACAGACAGACAGACTCACGGAAACGCACAAACTCACACACACACACAAACACACAAACAGAGAGAGAGAGAGCGAGATAGATAATGAGAAGCACAAGTGATTGAAGTTTCAGCCTCAAGTCGTGGCGCGTTGACTGACCACGTGCCGGTGTCCTACTGGGCCCGCTTTACACAAGCAGATCGATGTTCAAAGGTAGATCACTTTCCCAAACAGATCGCTTTCCTACACCAGTAGGTCTGGGAAATGTGCTGAGACCAAAGGCTGCGCGGATATAACAACAATAGTAAGGACTTCCTCTCAAACTCCCAGCGGACGGTTGGGTAGTAGGTCTTCCTATCCAACCTGGGTTACCATGACCCGTGGGTCTTCTATGCACAGGGGGTCTCTGAGGAGTCTCATTAGACAACAGGCTTACCGGTAAAAGGCACGGTACCAAATGCTACACCCCACTTAAACACAGGCGCGAGGCCCTACAGACACAGACCGACAGACACACAGATCGATACGCTTACCGACAGACTGTCACAAGGAACGGGAGACGGACACTGTGCTGTTAAAGGGACGTCCCGACGAGAAGCGGCGCGGTTTCATTTTTTTACCGGAACAAGTATCCACTTGTCTTCTTTACCTCACCCCTCAGCCCCCACGTCCTCACCCCTCTCGCACTTCCTTTCTCTCTGCCTGACACGGGGCGTGAGTGATGGCCTCCATTAACGGGGCCTCTCGTCAGCCAGGGGTTAATGGAGTGTCACTGGCACTGGAGAGTTCTGTTCTTCTGGGGCTCCACTGACCAGCTCCTCATTTCACTGCTTAAATATGCATGAGTCCTCCCACTGGGACGTTAATGGTCCCTGTACACCCCCCCCTCCATCTCCAACCACCCTCCATCTCAGTCCATACTCTCCTCCATCCGTCTCCTCTGTCCATACCATCACAATCGCGTAGTCAAGACGGCACTCCCATGATTCTAAAAGTGTGTGTGTCACTCTTTGAACACTCTGGACTTTCTTTGGCGTTTCATGTAAAACTGTGTTGAGAACATAGTCTCTCTAGGTGTGGTGAAGAGGTGATTAGAACGTAGAAGGTCAGGAAAGAGGGAACAGAAATGCGGCATGATTTATTCATTGGCCCACAATGTGGCTAGTTTTATTTAAATATGCAGCATTTCACACAACCTTTAATGTACTCAGTGGTGACAGAGATGTGAACATACATTGTGGTTAACATCCGTAATTGCTTTTACACGTTTCTTGCCTTGAACTAGTTGGTAGAATACACAGACAAAAGCCTAGTTGAAGTCCAATTTTTCTTGGTGGCATCAAGGAGGGGATTTGGGATGGCCTCCCTTCTCCGAGCGTTTCCATGGCGTTTCCATTCTTTCCCTCCATGAATATCTAAATCTATAATGACCTTCCGAACGACATTCATCATTCCCCACGAGAGATGTATCAGTCCCCCTGTGCGCAGGACGTTGTAAGGTACAAAACAGACGCCCGGTCTGTATGACGACGTCACACCCAGACAAGCGTTAATGTACTACACACTTGCCCTCCGTTTTCTATATCATATTCAGACTGAAGAGGGCTGGGTTTGCTGATGCTGTCAAACGGGTTTGGGAACTCCTAGCAGCAGCTGACCGGGGCCTTGAATGAATTCCAACGTGTAAGGCTGATGCCGTGCGCGTCAATAGACTTTAGTTAACATTGAATGTGGAGCTCGCCTCAAATATGTTAAGCCCTGTATATTGAATTGTTCAAAGGCACCTGTTGCAGCCACACTTCCTCCCCTGTCCTACACTGTGCACTGTGGATGTGTTGCTGTCCAAAGGCATTTGTCTAATTCCTTCCAGATCAATGGCGAACATATGGCTGCCCGTGACAGCACAACACAGCAGACGCGCGGCCAGACAATTTTGTAAACCTGCCAATAACATGCATTATTACAGCTTAACCGCGGAGGTCGTTCGGAATCATTCTAAATATGTTACAAAACGTTTAAAAGACAGGCCATGGTGCCCATGGTAAATGGGTTTACACGGGTCCACCTCCATGCCCATTAATCACCCGTACACAAACCAAGTTCATTACATTCACGTCTCTTTTCGATCTTTAATAGGGTTTCTCCATGCAATATATTGTACGTATGGCACTGGAGTTGCAGAGAGCTGTCCTTACCGAAAAATTGCATATTCATGGCCCATTCCAAGGGTTCGGTGATACCATACGCCGCCGTTAAGGGGGGGGGGGGGGGGGGGGGTCAACGCTGGAGCAAATGTCTCTCCGTTCAGACACATTGGCCTTCCCTTTCCGGCCTCATACCGAAGGCAAAGTGGAAAACATATCCTACCCATTATTACTGGAAGTCCCAAAGGGGTCCATAAGCCCATCTCCCTCCCGCACCGCTCCCCCAACCCCACCGCTCCCCCTACCGCACCACTCCCCCAACCCCCGGTCTCAATTAGTGGACACCCTCCCAGTCTAACGGGGGCCTGATTACAGTGGTTCACCTCGCAAGTCATTTATCCAAAGAGGCCGGGTGGCTGCCACGGTTCCTACGACTGCCTCCGTCCGTTTCATCGTCTTCTAGCCGTCCTTTAAAGTTGAGGGAGCATAGGAAGGGAGTGTGCAGGCATGTGTGTGAGAGGGAGAGAGAGAGAGAGAGGGAGAGGGAGAGCAAAGGAAGGAAAAATGATAGAGCATAGAGATAGATAGAGGGAGGCTCTCCTCTCAGAGTCAATGTAACGGCTGTAGAGACTAGAGCCTCCCTCCAGGGACTAGAGCCTAATAACCCTTTTTATTTAAGTATCGCCTATAGAGGACACTGCCGCATTTCATATCATGTGAAATAAGACATCCTGCTTTCTACACTAATGCCTCAATGTCCCCCCTTCCTCCCTCTTCCCTTCCTCCCTCTGTTTCTTTCTCTCATCTTCTCTTTCTTTCCCCCTTTTAAAGGGAATTCTTTATCTTAGACGATGAACAAAATAATTTTTCAATTCCTGTTCATTTGTTCTTTTTTACATTGCAACTGATGGGGGGGTGGGTGTTTGCAGGGTAGAGATCGCTGAGCCATCAATCATTGTAAAGTATTGCTCAATGACAACTGGAAGGTCTCTGACACTTTTTGACGGACTTGATTGATTCGTTTCCAAGAGCAGGGGAGCAGCCTGGATGTCCAATGTTTTCCCTTCTCTGAAGCAATGGCAAAACGCCACTTCACATAACAGCCTGCTTGGGAAGTGATACACTTTGAAATACTGATCAAAAGTAGTCACACTTCTTTTCAAACTCAACTGCTTATCATCTCTAGACAAGAAAGAAGTGGCATTTCATTTGGACAGTCCTCTGATATTAAATGGCAAATTTAACACATCACTAAATTCATTCTAATTATAAATAAAGACGTGGCTTGGTGTTGTCAAAAGTTATTTAATGCTTACTAGGCCATGTAATCGTATTTTTTCCCACTCATCTGTGGCGTGAAGCAAGCCACAGCACTCTAGAACGATTTGCACAGGGGCCGTGGCTAACTCATTCATGTGTACGCCCCCGTTCGGACAATTAGTGACGTTCATGAAGACAACCCAGGCCCTTGGGTGTCCGAATTAGTACACTACAAAGTGAATGAGGTGCCGTTTGGGACACCCGAGAAGCTAGTGTGCTCTACCTGTTCGCCATCTTTGCTCGCCTCCCTTTCTCGGTTCTTCACAGTCCAGCCAGAACACGGAGAGTAACTGTACTGCGGCTATGACATATGACCGGAACAGGGGAGGTAGAATGGGGAAATATTTCACACAGCTTTAGGGAGGTGACAGACGGATTGGAACTCCTTGTCGCGGTCGTGTGGCCTTATATATAGGTCACACTGCCATCTTGTTCCTGAAGCTAGTTCTCTATACGTCGACTGGTCAAAGGCTCCTCTAGAGGCTCATTCATATGGGCACAACGTTTGAGTCATGCAGTTTGAGTGGCCATCGTAATCTGATAAGGTGTCCTTGAGAAGGACTTGGTCATTTCCTTCATTGTGTGAGACAGATAAACTCTCCTGACTGTGTGTGTGTTTGCATTTTATAGCAGGTGATCTTGCTCACCGGGTCGCACACTGAAGCGTTTGAGCAAGTCACAGAGTATTGCCGTTAGAGGATTAGGAAAGGCCTTCACTTTAAGATCCTCCGATTAACCGAAAGAACGAAAAAGAAAACTCTGTTGCGCTTCCTCCCCCTCTTCGTCAGCTTTTGACTTTTGCCGTTTTCATCTCGGTCACAATTGCACACCTGGCGACATGTTCTGTCACTTTCTGTCTTCCCTGAACGGGGTGTCAGGGTGACATTTAGAAAGTGGGTTTTCACTTACCGCCGCAGTGGCAGGAGCTTGCAGCGCTTGTCAATCCGTTCCCTTTTCCCTCCACCTTGGTTCCACCACACCCTCAAACACCACACGTCCTTGCTTTTCCCTCCACATACGCCACTAATGGCCCAGTCGGACCACTGTGGTAGCAAGGACCGAAACACCACACCTGAACGCAGGTGGGATTTCTAGACCTGTGTTCCACAGGCTGCTGTGTTACCCCCTAGAGCAGGGGTGGGCAAACTACGGCTCGAGGGCCAAATGCGGCCCGCGAGGCTGTCCCATCCGGCCCCCGGAATGTAATAAAATTATTTGGGGGGGAATTAAAAAACCAACTCACCAGCCCATTCTTATACATCTGAGTCAGAATTGTAACTATTTACACCTTATATGGGATCTACTGTAAATATGTAATGTATGTTTTAACTTTTGCCCTTTTCTGGCCTCCAAATCAATTATGATTAACAAATTACAAAAACAAATGTGGCCCTCCATTTCATTTCAAAATCCTGATGTGGCCCCCGAGCCAAAATATTTGCCCACCCCTGCCCTAGGGGGTCACAGCATCATTCCCTAGGGTGTCAAAGCATCATCCTCTGGGGGGGGTCACAGCATCATTCCCTAGGGTGTCAAAGCATCATCCTCTGGGGGGGTTCCCAGCATCATTCCCTAGGGTGTCAAAGCATCATCCTCTGGGGGGGGGGTCATAGCATCATCCCCTAGGAGGTCACAGCATCTTCCCCTAGGGGGGGTTACAGCATTATTCCATAGGAGGAGTCACAGCATCATCCCTGGGGGGGTCACAGCATCATCCTCTGGGGGTGTAATAGCATCACCCCCTAGGGGGTCACAGCATCATTCCCTAGGAGGAGTCACAGCATCATCCCTGGGGGGGTCAAAGCATCATCCTCTGGGGGGGTCACAGCATCATCCCCTGGGGGGGTCACAGCATCATCCTCTGGGGGGGTCACGGCATCATCCTCTGGGGGGGTCACGGCATAATTCCCTAGGAGGTCACGGCATCATCCTCGGGTGGGGGGGGGTCACGGCATCATCCCCTAGGGGGTGAAAGCATCATCCCCTAGGGGGTCACAGCATCATCCCCTGGGGGGGTCACGGCATCGTTCCCTAGCTGGGACAGAATTACTTGATTTAGGTCTGTCTGTGGCCCCATTACTGCTTTTATCAAAACAAAAGTCGAGCCAACCTCTCTACCTAGCTTGTTCGTGTCCCATGCGACATATAAAGTTTTGTGTTGAGCGAAGTTAATTATTCAGTTAAATGCACCTCATTAAATGTGTTTGTATTTCTCTCTCAGAGCAGTGTGTGGTGGGGAGTAATATGAGCTATTAGTTTATTATAATGGGGAATACCATTGAGAGGATCATTTTTTCTTTTGCAATGATCTCTCTACCTCGAGCATAAAAAGCCTAATTTAAGTGCCTCGGGAGCCCAGGCGATCGCTTCCTTTTCATGCAATTTTAATGTGTTTTAAAGAGAGAAATGATTGTTTTCAGAGCCATTTTTGCCGTTTCGAGGCAGAAATAAACAGATGGATGCTGCCAGAGCGGGACTTTCTCACGCAGTGTCTCTCTACGCAATATTTTCTCCACGCTGACAGAAGGCATTGCTCCGTTGCATTTTCCAACTGGCTCACAGGAAAGTAAATGTCAGACATTACAGGAATTTATGCACAAAGAGAATCTAAAAATATAAATATTAATCTGACAGTTTTCTCTGCAGTCACAAATAACAGGGGCTGGTAAGTTTGTAGTGTGATGAGATGGAATTCAGCTTCAGCCCCTTTCCCTCAGCCACAATCTTTTAACCTTTTCTAACAGTAGAGTTGGGATTTGAACTTAATTACATTTTCAAATTGAGAATGTTTACTAAAAACGCAATAATGCAATGTCCTTTATGTTTTTATCTAACAACCTCTACGTTCGGTACCTGGGAGGTTGGTAAGACACACTGGTGCTATTTGCTGGAACATACAATGCTGTGCAAAAGTTGAGGCACCTCGAAGTCAAACTAAAGCCATATATTTGGGTAGTAAGTGTTTATTTGTAAAAAACAAATATATTTATATGTGTGTATATAGATATCTTTTACAAATGAACACTACGATAAAGTTTGACTTTATGGGGCCTAACAGTATTACACATTACTGTACACCAACAAACTCTTTCTTTGCAGCACACCTGGCATTTCCGCACATTCCCGTGTTACTGTGGCGTCAACGGGAGAGCCGGACGGCCGTGGCTAAATGTTTTCATTGAGAGGTTCAATAGACACAAACTCGAGCACAGCCATTCATCAGTCGTTCTCTAGATGGATTCAGATAAAGCCGGCTGATTTGTTGCTCAAGGGCGCAGGGAAGGTTGGCGTGGCCCTGAAGATCGGGGACTGCTGTGGAAATCGATTAGTGACACCCCGTACGGTCTGTCGGCGAAACACAGACACACGCGTGCACATAAATACTTGCACTTCCGTACGCTGTAGTAATGACGTATTTTTCCTTTGTTGGGGAAAAATACGGATTGGGTAAAAACACTAACAGTTGTTCTTTGATTCCACCGCTTCCTGTCAATGGCGCTGCATCGTACTGCCGTCAGCTGTGGCGGTTCCCTGATGGTGTACCCTTCAGAGGCCACTGGCTTCAACCCGACTGTGATGCTCGTCTTCAGCTAGTTTGCAAAGAATGTAGAGAATGTCAACTAATCTGGCAATGCCGGGGTCGCCTCTTAGCATCGGAACCCTTCGTTTCTGCCCAGGTGAGCCCCCCCCCCGTCAGACCCCCCCCCTACGGTTGAGAATTCAACCGTCAGACGCCAGGTTATCAGTCTCTCCCAGCGGCACCACCAAGCTATCACCAGCTGCTGTGCCATCTTGCCAGGACACCCCAGGCCACCACTATAGCCAAAGGCATCGTTGACTGAGCTTTTCTGTCTGTGTGTGTGTGTGTGTGTGTGTGTGTGTGTCTGTCTGTTTATCTGTCTGTGAATACTGAATGTGCTGCGCGGGTGTGTGTGCATGTTTTTGTGTGCATGTATAAATACTAAGTGCTTACTCCCCCTCCCAGCACCTGTGGAGACCCCTGTCTCTCCCCTGTCTCCCCCTCTGTCTTCCCCCTGTTTCTCTCTGGGAACAAACTCCAATTACCCACAGCACATCACTGCAAACAGCCACTTTGTGGCCAGCCACCTGTGACTGCGTCGCCGGGGCCCTGCTCGCTGGGGGCGTGGATGCGTCCCAAGCCCCCTCGGCTGCCAGCGATTGATTAAGGGAATCAATATTGATTAAGGGAGCAGGGGGACATCTGGACGCCGCAATTTTTGGCCCTCATTTATTATTCAAATGCACTATGTGCCACTGGATTGGATTAGCAAATTGCACCCGCCGTTCTCTGGCCGTTGGTTCCAGTCCCCTGTTCTGCCGCGCCCAAGATAGAGGCCTCAGAGAGAGACGGCCATTTAAAATGTGTTTGTGCGTTGTATTGTGCTTGCGCGTATGTCACTTTTTAGTTGAACCGAAGGCTCGCATGGCTCATGGGGTGGAATAGGGGTACATCCAGAAACAAATTACTCAACATCAACACAATGTTTACGTTCAAATGTGTTGTGAGCATATAAGATGCAATGTGAGCAGTGCCAATATATTGCATTATACATGGATTTACAGTATCAGTGCAGCATATGCAGATGCAGAGAGATGAACGGTTGAAGTGCAGTATAGTGCAGCTATTTGATCTAGTGAGGATCGTCCTAATATTCACAATGGGTAAGCCACAGCACTGGCAGAAAAAAAGGTTCAAGATTGTTTAAATAATTAATGACCGGCACTTCCTGCCTGCTGGAACATACATTTTGGAACAGGGGATCACCAGGTTTGTAAGGGTCAGCGTTGATACTTTCTGATTGATTCCTTGTGTCAAAGTCCTGTAGAATCGCTATCGAAGGCAGAAGACCCAAAGCACAAGGGAAATCTAATGGATGGGAAATCTAATGGATGGGAAAAAGACAAGTTATGATTGACTGAAAGACGTTGTTTTTTCCACTCTCACAAGTAGTACCGTCCGGACGGTTACTCAACAGGGATGTGGTCAAGTTCCTATCTAATTTAAAATTATTTTAATTTTAATTATGGAATTGTACAGAGATAGAGAGAGATTAGGGGGGGGGGGCAAATAAACAGTTTGGGAGGACAAAGAGAGTTTAGGGGGGCAGAGAGAGCCAATTGGACCATGGCATCTTTCCATTGTTGACTCTAACAGGTAGAGAAGGAGCGCTATCGCACAGCTCAGAACCTTGGGATGTGATTTAGGTTTTCCCCTCCCGTAAGGCTTTATGAAATACACGCTTTCTGTGTTTTCTGTGTTGGCACTGTAATAACCCACATTAAACCAGGCTGGTCCCAGATCTTTTGATGTTTTTTTTGCCAAAATTTCCACAAGCAGTCTGAGCAAGTATATTCCACCAGCCAGTACGATTTGGTCTTAGAATATTATGATGAATATGAAGTATTTTTATGTTCTCCCCATAACATGAAGGACATATTTAACCCCCAAGAAAATGCATATTATCCCGTCACATACATCAAAGCCTTTTATTATTTTTTACTATTTTCATAAAAAATCGACCATCTATCTCCAACCGCATTATTAACACTAGAAGTTGTCTGGATAGGATTTAAAATATATTTCCAATAAAATCACTGTTTCATTTTAATTAGGCTAAAATTAATATGTCCCTTTATTCAATAATTTATAATAATAAAATGTAGGCTACTTGATATGGGACCGAACGGCTGTGCTACACTAAAGCTCGGAATGGTCATTCAAATCCATACCAAACACCCCATACGCCCCCGTGCAGTAATTAGGTCACGTCATGTTTCACCTGGTTGTTTATTGTGTTTGTGCTAGCCGCCCCATTTTATCATGTGCAGCAGAATCCGGCAAACTACCAATTACTGTATATGCATGTTTGTATTTTGCTGGAATTAGAGTTCCTGAAAAGACGCAAGTCTAATGTGTGAGTAAATGTCGAAACATGCCTGATTAACTTTGAGCCATTTTTGAAAATAGACAAATCAGTCCGGAGTGGTCAGTGGCGGTGGTGTTATCACGTACACAAGCTCGGTGACCAAGTTGTTTGAGTTATGAAGTTATAAGTAACTCTGTTCGAATCAAGAGAGTCTCTGGAACACGTGGATAAGTGTCGTTTAGCCAAACTAACACAAACCGCGTTATCTAACAAAATCAGGCGTAGGTAGAAAATCACCGTCGTTTGATCGTTAGCACCTTCAAATACCTTTCTTATAAAAATGACTGTTAAAAATTATCTAGATGTTTTATATGTTATAGAATCCGGAAAGAGTTGGTGTTGCTGTTCGGCGTGGAAAAGCGTATACAGTGATCAAGGTAAGCATATTAACGTGCTGGAAAATTATTAATTAGGCTAACTTTTTCGTTTTGGGTAGAAGTAAGCAATACATGAAATGCGTATAATTTTGTAGAATCTGCTTTTATTCACATCATAGGCGTTTTGTAATCGATTATTTATATTTTTTGTCAATGCTTTTCCTTCAAACGTTAAAATGAAAGCTATATAGTATTGATTACTTTGAAGTGTTTTTCTGGGGTTGGTTTTCGTTTGAAATGCTTTTTTTTGCCTGGGACGCACAGTTTGAAATAATAAATTTGATTTAATTGCAGGCTGGGACGGGTGATTAACGGCTAGTCTTGAGAAACGTCTCCATGGGCCTTTAAGAGCCACTCATGGTAAGTGTTTCTTCACCCACATATGAATCTAGGACGACCTATCCCTTCCTAAACTAGGGTAACATCTTTTGGAGACGGTAGGACAATTCTAATATATGGATATATCGTCTTATGAGGACAACTGCAATTTGGATACCTTTTTGAACCCTTTTTGGTTTCAGTTCACTTTTGATTGATGAACAAAGTAATTAAACTGAAATTCAGGAGTGAACTTTTCATAGCTCAAGTCTAAGTTGTTAATCTTCCATAGATTTTACTTGTTCTCCAATAATTACTAAATTCAGTCTTCAATGCCAGGACACACAGGAGGTGGTCATAGTCAACCCATACAGTCTATAATCCTCCAATAAGAAAGGTTTTCTCCTACAAAATAACCTTTTATGGTATGAACCATCCTATGGTCCATATTCGTGGAGCCTATGATAGTCGACTCCTATTAGGGGGTATGTACAGGATGTAAATCCAGTCTGTTGTTCCTTGTTCAGAGTTAGTCAGCACCTATGCGTTGTTAAATTCTCATGCTTATAATCTCAGACCTCAAATGGTATACAGTAGTTACTGGAAGAGATTTGGTGATTCCTGTGACCCAGTAGGGAGTCTGTATTTGAGCCCTTTTAGCTTGATTTTAATGTTTATTATTCAAAATTATATTTTGTTTTAATTATGTATTCATCCATATCGTAAATTCATAATGACTTCCAGGGTGAGCGACAGTGTGAGGAGATTACAAAAAGCCATTTTCACTGGAACAAGCATTTCAGCAACAGGGGTAAATTAAAGTAAATTAAACATCAAATATTTGCTAATAATTACTTTTCTTTGACCTCAAATTACTTGAAGGTCTGTATTTTAGTTTCCATTGGGTTTACTATCTTATGGCGCAAAAGAGTGGCCCTTGTGTCTTACAATGTAGTCATTTAGAAGACGCTCTAATCCAGAGCAACCTACAGTTAAGGTGTGTGTGTGCGTATGTTAGCATAACACTTTTAACATTTTGGTCCCTGGTGGGATTCAGGCCCACAAACCCGGATTTCCAATTGCCAACTTAGGCTTGTGGGATTCTTAACAAAAGCCTTTGGTTGCCTAGTCGCCACGGGCCGGTGTCTGTAAATGTATGCATGGAAACCATTACGTCAAACGCTTGCAGTGCATCTACATGTTCGGGACCTTTGGAAAACATTCAGAACCCTTCCCTTTCATCGATTTGTTCTTCTAGACACTACATTTATTGTTGATTACATCTTATTTATTGCCAGTAATCTACAGCCAGTATAGCGTGTGCCTATAACGGTTGGTCATGGCCTACATCTCCCTCATCCCTGGACTCTGATTGTCACAACCCCCAACATGTCCACGGACGATCAATCTCGATTGCCGCAGTTCATCCACTAGAGCCGCGCGTCCGTAATGTACTTCAACCTCATGGCTTAGCATGGCACCCTGGAACTGAACGCCTTCCTCTGGAACTGGCTCACGGAGTTTGTCAGGCCAGTGCTAGGTGGTGAGGGTATGCAAACATCACTTCCACCGACCTCGATCTCAAAGGGCCCTTCAATCCGAAAATCTATGTACTCAGCACTGTACGTCTCCCTGGATGAGTGCAAATGAAAATGTGATATTGGATTTGACCCAGTTGGAGCCATGGCTCAGGGGGATCAGTGGGGGAAGTTTGAAGTCGTCAAAGGTACTACTCGCAGTCTTGGTAACGAGGAGTATGTCTGTCTCTAGTCTGCTGTTCGGCAGAATTTCATTGTTCATTTAAAAGGGCCCTTTGGACTTGGCCAGTCTCTGCGGCACAGTTCCCCCTCCACCCTCACCAGGGAAGTTGTCTGAGATGTATGAAAGCAATACTACAGTAATAGACTGGATGTTGTTTCAACTGTATAATCAATATGTTGTGGCGCGAGGCGGTGAGCCTGGTCTCCACGCTGTGTGTCAGAGAGCGCCGCCGCCAAATGTGCTGTGTAGTTAACAGTGGACCGCGTGACGCTCATTGATCAGGGGGGGAAATCGCCAGGGCGCTTTGTACTAACCTTCAGGGAGGTGCCTCTGCCGAATCAGTGTGTCATGTGGGTTTTGTGTGTGGGAGGGTAATGCCTCTGCTTGTGGGGGGGGGGGGCGGGCTTGGTACTCGGGGGACTTTTTCTAATTTGTTGTACCGAAAGAGAAGGTGGGTTGCGGGACCTGCAGGCAAAAACATTGGGTTGAATGGGTAAATTAGCCTGAGTTACTTGGACCAAAAGAGCACTAAAATTCATTTGACGTGCTGTCTGTTTATGTCCGACATACTGGTGCTGTCTGCTTCCCCGTCAAACTAGCGAAGTACCCCTTATTCCTGCCCTGTGAAGAGTGGAGTTGGCACCTGTTTATCCCCTCCACTGCTACAGTATAAGGTGGCTAAACTCTGGTCATTGGATGTACAAAAAAATAGAATCCCATCCCCATAATTCCAAAAGTGAGTAAATTGCACTCCACCACAGATCCCTTCTGCAGTGTGTGTGTGTTTGGTTGTGGAGTTGGCTGGCTGGCGTGTGTTTGGTTGTCCCTTGGTCCTTGCTGGGCTCTGCCTCTGCCGGCTCTGTTGTTACTCCACAAATGTTTACCGAGACAGATAGGATGGCGAATGGCAGCCTAATAATGGTAATTGCTTCCATCTGCTCTCACGCAGCTGTCAATAGCGCTCGCAGTCAATCCTGGGAATTAGCCTGGAGTGGCACAGGAACGCTAGCGCTCTTATCCAGCCATCGATGTGTCTGGATTTGTGGGAAATCGTTGTGAACGGATGCTCGCTCCAGTCCCCTCCAGTCTAAACACTGTTTTTACTCAGGGGATGTGGAGGGTGTGATGATGGTGTTGGACCGGGCCGGGGGATACCTCTGGGGAGGTGGCCAGTGTCTCTGTATCCCAATCATTGGTCCTTTTCCCCATCGTGTGTGTAGAAGTGAACACTGGGTTTTCTTTGAAGACCACTGAGGGAGATGTGACCTGTTTCAGTGCAGAAATGTTTTCACATAGATTTTCAGGTTAAATTTGAGTGTGTGTGGTGGATCTTTTTGTAAGAGATCTTTTAAAGGCGAAGGAAGAGTAATGAGGGAGGAAGGGAGGCTTTTAGCACCTGTTGTGCTCTGAAAAGCCTTCCTCTCAGCTTCATGCTTCAGGGAGTTTATGAGAAGAAAGGTCTGCTGTTAGATCCTGTCCTGACTCTATTGCTTGTCTGATTTCTAGAAAAACTCCCACACAGACGACCTTACCCACTTCATGTTGAATAGATGGTTCATATTGTGTGTAAATATTTAGTTTACGCACAAAACGATAACCACCTATTCAATGAGTTTTTGTTGTTGTTTATTCTAGACTCGCCTGAATTTTTTTTTGCAAAATATTTTCTGCTTGCAGAAATTGTAGCCAAATTTCAGCTTTGACCGTGTTTGACTAATGTTTTAGACTCCTGTTCCATTATGAGACAATCACAAACTCTTATGGGTCAAACAAACCCTATATCTTTACCAGTGTTTGAAAACACACTGTCTAGGTTCAGATTAAGGGTAGTGACAGTATCAGTTGGACCCCTCCTATCTCTGAACCGCCACCTCTTTCCTCCTCGTGTTTCCATATCTCTTCTTACAACCATCTGAGCAGATGGATCCTTTAATCTCTCCTCTGTGCGTCGCCATCTTTTCCTGTCAGCCCTCTTTCTCTGTCTTTACATCAGTGTTTGAGGAAGACGGGTGGATGTGGGGGAAGTGTGAAGACCTCCACCCCTAGCGTGTTGCAATCATGGCTCCAGTCCATCATGACACCCACCCACCAGTCTCTCCCCCATTACTGCCACATCACTGGCTGCCATAGTAGCACGTTCTGTGCCCTCTCCCCCTCTCTCTCCCCGGTTACTCCCAGTTCGGGGGCTGGTATATATGGTGACACCAGGGCCAATTCAATTCCACTTTGCTGTCACCTTGAATGACTCCCTCCCTGTGGGATCACTCGACCTGGCAGGTCTGTCTCCTTCCAACATTCACTCTTTCATCCTCCGTCATACCCTCCCCCCCACACTGCCACTTTCCCCTTCGCTCCTCTTTGTGCCCCTTCGCTCCTCTTTGTGCCCCTTCGCTCCTCTTTGTGCCCCTTCGCTCCTCTTTGTGCCCCTTCGCTCCTCTTTGTGCCCCTTCGCTCCACTTTGTGCCCCTTCGCTCCACTTTGTGCCCCTTCGCTCCTCTTTGTGCCCCTTCGCTCCTCTTTGTGCCCCTTCGCTCCTCTTTGTGCCCCTTCGCTCCTCTTTGTGCCCCTTCGCTCCTCTTTGTGCCCCTTCGCTCCTCCTTGCCAGTGCTTATTTGCATCTAACTACAGTCAATTATTATGCAACCTTGAGTTTTCCTCTCAATCTGCAGCCAGAGTAAATGGTACATTAGGTTATGTAGGAAATATGCTCAGTAGTAAAAAAGGAAATGTTATTCATTAATTTAAAATATATATAGGATTTATAGCTAGGTATTAAGAGTTTCGACAATTGTATGTAAAAATGCAGTCAGCAAATGCCGTCCGACTCATGTTGACTGAACGGCAGGCCTTGATGAGGAGTTGGTAGGACCCTTCTCTTACAGCTGGAGACAAAATAAAGCTCTGTGTGAAGTGCAGAAGGAGATCAACACGCCAAAGCATCGACTCATCTCAGAATGCCAAACAAGATGGACCCAGACAAATCATGATGGGGTGCTGGAAATGGGCTGTAATTCAAGTCCTCTCTTGAGGCACTTGATCCCATTGTGACAGGACATGATGTTCCCGAATCAGTCGGTCACAGAGCCCGCTTCTGGAGTTCACAGATGTCCTCTCTCGTTATGGACTATGTAAGTGTTTATTACCTGAGGCAAATATAATTTTGGACAAATTTGTATGAAGACCCCGATACATGAGGTTCTGGACATGGCCTCGTTATTTGAACTATGGTCCAAAATGGAATAGGAAAACTGGAACACTCCAAACATTATGGAAAGAGTTACTTCAGAGATGGAAAAGACATCATGCAAGGTGAATATGGGAACTAAAGTGTATTGGGGGAAAAAAAATCAGTATTTCAAAAGATTCACTATCTACTCATGCATTTGTAAGGCCATGATGGTGGATCAAGTGTTTTATGTTAGTGTAATTATATGAATTATAAACCCTGATGCAAGTTAATATGCATTCAAACATCTAACATTCTGTCACCTGTACTCTAGGAAATTAGGCCTTCTGGGACTGTAAGAATTGAGCCTACAGCTGAAGCTCCTTGTTGGCGAGCAGATGTCTACCCCCTGCAAAGAAGGCCAAGTCATTGGGCAGCTTCTTCAAGACAAACCACGCCCACTCCTTTGAATCTTTAAGCCATAGAGGCTGATGTGATCTGATGCCTTTTGTTTTATGTTTTTGTTATGATTAAGCTTGTCTAGATGTTAAGGGACTAGAGGCCTACTGTGTTTATGACCACTCAGGGAGTCACACTGTCAACCACTGGAATATGATATGTTTATATTGACTATTTGGCTTGGGGGTAGAATCTGGTAGAGTGGTTTTGGGGCCAGCGAAGGAGGATGTGCCCATTGTGAATATATTTGCAACAACCACCATTTTATGTTGAGATGAATGTATGGAACATTCACCACTATGCTACAATACCAATAAATACTGAATGCATCTCACCCTTGAGTCAATTTGGTACTCTAATTTTCTTCCTCCAATGTAATTGATAGAACAAAACTGTTTAAAATAGAAAGCATAATTTTGTTTATTACTTGCATCTTTTCAATAGTTTACCTAAAAATGTCTTCAGGGGAAGTTTGTTAAAACAAATATGAATCACCCAGCGTTGAAGATGGTTATGATAAAAGGTTCAATAAAACTATTTAGGAGAATGTCAAATTTAGTTTTTCTGTAGTTGGTGCTTTATATTTATATTTTTTATTATATTATATTTTGTAGCAGGGATGAGTTCCACCCTGATTTCATGAGTTCTACCTCATTTACCTCAATTGTCTATTGCATTTTACAATGAGAAATAAAGGTGAATTTAAATTGCATTTATTTACCAATAGACTGGTTTAATACAAATGCATTTTTCTGTCTGGTTTTGCGTACCGGTAATTTGTAATTATTAACTCGTTTGATCAATAAATTCAAACTTCCACTCTGTTGGGATCAATGTATCACTTGTGTTCATTGGATTAAGCGGTGTAATGCCATTTCATGAATAGTTTTTTAATCATATGCAGTCCAGTTTGCAGGCCTAATTATTAATCGAAGGAATAGTATTTACTGGTCTGTAATCTCAGACAGAGGAACTAATTAGTAGGGTGTTAAACTAATCTGCTAATAAATGCTAACAATATATTTGCACATTCTTCCTCTGTCCAGAATTACGATCATGTAATGTCATTATTACTTATTCCAATGAACACACATGGAAATCATTAGTCAAGATTCATGTAATTTTATTTATTAATCCATGAAACAATTAAAGGATGTATCAATATTAAGCAGTTCCATTTCATAGTTATTAAAACCAAACCAAATGTCTATTTGGAGATGCACGCCTGTAATAACTTTCATTTGCATTGGTTTCTAAATTCATAACCCTGCGATCAACTAAATCACTAAGAGCCGGTGTGTGAGTCACCTGTAGTTCCAAGTCCCTCCAACAGAACCCACCGTCCCCCAGGATCCACAGTGCTGAGGGAGGACACAAGGCAATGCTCTGTCCTTTGTCATGGGTCATATCCTCTGTCACTCGTTCCCACCTCTGCTTTGAAACACTGCAGTGTGGTCGCCTGGGTGTTAGTTTGTAGACTGAGGGGAAACACTGTGCAGTGTGGTCACCTGGGTAGTAGTTTGTAGACTGAGGGGAAACACTGTGCAGTGTGGTCACCTGGGTAGTAGTTTGTAGACTGAGGGGAAACACTGGGCAGTGTGGTCACCTGGGTAGTAGTTTGTAGACTGAGGGGAAACACTGTGCCGTGTGGTCACCTGGGTAGTAGTATGTAGACTGAGGGGAAACACTGGGCAGTGTGGTCACCTGGGTAGTAGTTTGTAGACTGAGGGGAAACACTGGGCAGTGTGGTCACCTGGGTAGTAGTTTGTAGACAGAGGGGAAACACTGTGCAGTGTGGTCACCTGGGTAGTAGTTTGTAGACTGAGGGGAAACACTGGGC
>JACXGK010005432.1:0-33142 GCA_016801125.1 Novumbra hubbsi | reverse complement strand
CTCCTCATATCAGGCTGGTCAGTATCACCAGGACAGGGGCTCCTTATGTCAGGCTGGTCAGTATCAGCAGAACAGAGGCTACTCTCTATCAGACTGGTCAGTATCAGTATCCATTTAGTACACTACTTCATATGTCTGTGTTGCAAATAAAGTGCATAAATATTCTGACAAGCATTTTCATTAGTTGGAGTTGTAAATTAAAAATCAACATGTCATATAGGCAGCCAGGGCGACAACCAGATATTATTAAGGTATTAGAATGAACAAAGACACTGTGGTTGGATGTCTGAATGTCAAGGTAAAGCCAGATTGAACTGGAGAACATAAGCTTTTAGTGTGTAAGTGTACAGTATATACAGTGTTATATAGGGTCCTCCAAAATGATTAGCCTACCAATTTTGCAATTGCAAATGCATCCAATTCCAGGCAAGGGTCACCACAGCTCTAGTAGTTTCACATATCTTAATTATGACTCTAATAGTGAGGATGGGTGTTTTCAGGTGTGTAGCTATCTTTTGAGGGAGTCAATAGAGAGAGGTCAAAGGAGGGAGAGGGAGAAACATGGGTAGACTGAGGGTGGAGGTACAGAAAGGGTGGCAAGGTGAGGAGATAGAGATGGGGGAGGGTGAGAGGGAGGTGGGGAATAGTAGGGCAGGATGGGAGGTTTAGAGGGAGGGATAAGAGAGGTGGGGTAAGGCAGTTACTCTAGTCAACGGTAGTGTGTGTCTTATCTCCTCACTCAATGCAGTCCACTCGCTGATGGCTCGTATCCTCGCCCGATGGGATGCATGTACTTATACACCAGTCTTGCAATGCATTCTGTTGTTGAAGCAATTCCAGGCGTTGCTGACGATACCAGGGGGGATAGTCTTACCACAAACACAAGGCTATTGTGTTGTAGTGCAATAATCCATTCAATATGTATGTAATAGCAAAACATAATAGTAAAACCTTTTTGTTCAAACACAAACACTTTATGCATATTCTGAGCCATATTGTATCATATTCTATTTTACTTTCTTGACTTTATTAAAAAAAAGGAAATAAAGGAAGATAAACTTTTATCTCTGTGGAATACATTTTCTTTCCTATAACCCCTATGGAGGCTTGCGATGCAATGCTGTGCCGGGTAACGAATTCAACAATTTCCTTTCGACTTCTGCTTGTGATTCCTCATTTCCTTCCCAGGCAGAGAAGGTTAAATTGCAGTGACCTGAAGGGCAAGATAATAGAGTTTGAAGAGGAGTGCAACTAACCACAAAACCATTATTGACATCCTCACTGAAGATTTAACAGTCTAATCCCACAACATGGATTTCACACAGAGTGAAGTGAGGGTTTCCAGTGTCGTGGTAGAATAACAGAAAGTCTTTGACGTAGGCAGGAGCCCAAATTACTCATAGTGTTGCTGTACTTTGAATGAAGCCCAATAGGCATCGGTCAGAAACAACGCTAGGTAGGGAAAATAGTGTAATTTGGTTTATTAAATGATGAAAACGGAGGCCATTTGTTACAGAAAAAACACACCATTTTCTTGTACCTTGACATACATTTGAAGTATTTGGCATGTGCTGTTTTCTGGGGCACCTGCCTACTGCTACTTGCATGTGACTGCATGTGAAGCAGAAAGTCTTTGACCACCTGAGAAAACTGTTAATTCTGTATGTGGGGGGGACCGGGGGACGACGAAGGGGAGTCTTTTCCTAGAGTGACTGGAATCCTTCTGATGAATAGAAGTATACAGACAAATGAAAGAAAAACCCTGAAACATGAGGGGAGGAACATAACAATATTTGATATACGTTAATTGCATGATACAATTAAGCAATTAACAACCTATCTATATGCTCAGTGGAAAGTATAAAAATGCTGATTTTTAGATGACCTGATTTTAGGATCAAGATGGCAAGAGGAAATTATCTTTTATGTGGGTAGATTATCGGGGCAACGGTGACACAAGCTTGAGATACAAAGAATGCTCTAATGGCTAGTGTTTCAATAGGAACATTATTAATGTTACATCTGCATTTAGATCTGTGTGACAGACATCAATGAATTGAGTCGGAAATTGCGGTAGAAAGCACACATTGGATGACCGTGATGCTTGAGCGTTTTGGGGTATGTAAGGACAAACTGAAGAGCAACTTTATCCCAGGTGACTCAGAATGCCAATGCGGGACGTGATCAGACTGTGTCAGCAAGAATAGTCCGGCTAGAACTACACAGAGAGGGATATTATAGAAGTGTTGCGGTGCATAAATCCCTCATTACAAAGGGGTTTCATTTAATTTGTCACCCGTGTCTATATACTACCACCACAAAACATTAAAATGTGTCTTTCTTGTTGAAAATAATGCGAAAAAAACTCCTTCTGGTGTAGTTATTTGTAAATGTTTTCTTTTTTATTGCTACAGCGATTGCCTACATGGCTAGCTGAGATATTCACATTAATGAAACGAATCGTAAAAGAAGATATGGATAGCCTACTTCAGGAGATTTTGCTAGGAAGGGGAGTCTTTTCTGGTTTTCAAATATCACGGAGTTGCAGATGTCTTGCAGAGGGTGTCATTTTAGGATTCATGTTGGTGTCATTTTGGTGATGCCTTTTAAGAACTTCATCAAAAGTGTGGTGTCAGACCGCAATTAAATGTTCATGATGTAACTACGACAGTTGAATACCGACATCGATAGACACTGTTTTAAATTGAATTACTGCCTGTTTTGTAGTCACAACGTTATCTGAAAACTATGAACCAATGCTTTTTCATCTAGGTATGGGATGGGCTCTAGATTATTCAGCCAGCCAATCAAGTACGTGTACATCTATTTGTTTTCCAACGCCCAGGTGATTACATTAATATATGTAAATAAAAAACATTGCGTGATTAGATTGACAGTGCTAATCTTAAAATAAAACCACTAGGACCACACGGGGGTTTGAAGAATGTCTTTAACAACCAACATCGAACCCAAAACATTTTCCGGAAGACAATTGACTTTATCAATCCTCTTATGTGGTCAAATTAGAGTTCAGAATGATACTGAAGCCTAATTATAGATTGCACTACGGCACCAAATGCAGTTGCATTATGGGAATGCCCACTCTTCAAATATTTCTTTTTAGAGTTTAACATTTTACTCGACAAATAACGATTTAAATGACTACGTTTGATTGATTCGTTATTTGAGTTTGAGTTTTCTATTACGGGCTCTGTCAAAGTGCTTCTATATTAGTCTGAGTGGCTGTAGCAAGCTTTCAAGTCTCCATCTGGGTGGATTAGAGCCTTGTTATCCTCTTAACCCTACATGTCCTCACGTTTCGACTCTCCTCGGCCATTTCGCAAACTTCCAAATCAAACGACGAATGACTAGAAGATTACAGTACGTGCATCGTGAATTTAGAACACGCATTCCGGATCTGGATTTGTATTTACTTTTCCGCAGGACCCTTGTCTCCATGTGCGCATCGACAATGGCACATTAGCCGCCCTTGGCTGGTGATCCGTTCACCTGATCTTAAAGAGCTTGTATCGGTGTCAAACCTCTGTTACCTTTCAAACGCTAATGAAAATAATTTCCTTTTGGGGAACTTTTAATTACTAGTTGTCATTGTTTTTAGAAACTTTGATTAGTTGCGCCTCTCGTCTGTCCCAACAATTAGACGCGTGGAATTTGCGTAAAGCTTAAAATGTACATCTGACCGTTTCAACTGCAGACAAAGAAGATATGGATTTTACAAGTAAAGAGTGGAGTATTTTAAATCTATTGCTCTTTTCAATATGCATGACCCGTATTTCTTTTTGTGCGAAAAAGACCAACGTTCGAAGATCTGGTAAGTTGATTCATGATAATTTCCACATTATGTAGTCCTATAGCTTAACATATAGTTCGCCATCATATGCTGTCTTATATTTAAAATAAAATAACTATACTTTTTCATTAACGTTAAGGAGGCTAACTGGTATAATCCAATTTTCGAGTCGTCATTGAGTTGACATCAGTTCTGGAATAGAATAGAAACCTATGACAGCCAGGTAAAAAAATCTTAATTATAGTAATCAGTTGAACTTGAAACAAGTCAATCATTGTTACATAGTTGATGACAGATCATCGTACAGCGTTTTTTTAATTGAGGAAGGTGATTTGCTAAAGTATATAAGTGGAGGCATTGTGTTGGGATTGAATGAGGAGGCTGGGTGGTTCGTAAAAGCACTTTGTGACAACTGCTTATATAAAAAGGGTTTATAAAACAGGTTTATTTACTGATTGATTGAGAGGAAGCGTTTAACTGCCATTGAAAATGTGACATCTAAAGACACCTTGATATGAATCTCTGACGTCTTTAAGGAAGGGTTTCGCGTTCCCTAGTAGAATGTCAAGAACACAAAACACGCCTATAACAACACGTGACTCTGGGAGTTGTGGAGTTATAGTAGCGTGTAAGTGGCTTTGCCTGGCTAAGTTGGTTATATTTACATATTTCAAATTTTTTAAATATTGTGTTTTGTTTTTCAAATTGGATGTGAATTCCTCGAAGATCCCGCCATGGAGTCCTGTGTAGAGAATGGAGTTTGGTACCAGGATTGGTTCCCTTTTCCACAGACAAGGATTATACAAAAAAAAATTCACTTGTGTGTGTGAATCTTACATTGCTCTGGATAAGAAATATTTTAAATGTTAATGTTAAATGTAACCTAAAATGAAATACAGCCTATTTTAGGTAGACTTGCAAGCTAAAGCTATTGCTTGCTGCTATAACTCTCAAACATTCACAGCTACATTGTTGTGCTATCATCCATTTGCTTTGATAGTGAGCCCTGAGGCTTTGCCACCTAGCAGTTATACCTCAACCATGAATGCCCATGGGAGCTCCTTTGCAAGGTTACTCTATGTCATGCATTTCAATGTCAGAGTGAAAGGGGTGGAAAAAAATCTACATCTGTTACAAAACAAGCATTTACAACTAAAAGACATATATAACTTCTGAGACATAAATTAAGACAAGAAGTATTCTTTTAATACTTACACTTTACAGGTCAACACACAGCATATCAGTGCAGCTAAGCAGTTTTGTTTGAGGAGGAATATACATAGTTAATTCACAGATATTTGAGTAATTCATTTGACATTAGAATATGTAAACCAAAAATGAATTCTACTGTAGCGAGTGCTTTGGTGAAATGTCTTTAGGTAATAGTTGCGGCCGATGAGGCTAACCTGTGTGTTTTAACCAGTGGTTCTGAATCTTTTCCCCCTCAAAAGCCAAGGAAATATTACAGGCCCCTTATATGAGAGATGAAATCTTCCTTATTTGCAGGCTTCATTGTGTTTATTAACATTTGTTCAGCAACTTTGACAGCCTCACGCCTAACCCAATGCTTGCCAGAAGAAAGAAATAAACCCATTGGTTAAATACGTAACAGACAATGTGATATGTGTCTGAATAGTGGAATACATTTTGGGGGTTGGTGGCCTCGTGTTGGCTGGATTATTTCGGAGCATATACCTTCATGACAAAACATGTGTACTGTAAATGACATGGATAAGGGATAGCAATTAAAGAAGCGTTGTTCCTGATTTTCATCACCTCATGCACAATACCCATATGCATGCTGTGTGTGAAAAATATACATCAAGAAAATACCCTACATTTGGCTAGAAATGTGAATTTTGTGGTAATGAATATGAGGTGGTACAGTGGGCAATTGCTCTGTAAGGGAACATTATATCTGTGCTCTTGTCTACTCTTCCGCTGTCCGAATTGTGTCTTTCTCTCTGTCTCCCTCTCTGACCTCTAAGCCTTGTGGAATGAGACCATTACGTCCGGCTGTCTGTACAGTCAGAAACGGTTGCTCCTGACACACAGCATTTGTCCTGACCTCTCTCTGGCTAGGACAGCTGTATTCCTTTGTATTCCACTGTGTGCTTTCCAGTCATTCTGGTGTCATTCTGCCAAGAGATGGGCAGGGATGTGTCCACATGTATCACATCACCTCTGAAACACATGTTGGGGCTGCTACTGAAATGGCACCCTATTCACTATTCGCTATTCATTTATAAGGGCCTTGCTGAAAAGTAAGTGCACTAGACGGAAATAAAATGGCACCGTTTGGAACTGACTTTTGGGGTAGTGGAATTGACCGACACGTCTTTTGCTTTCGCCTAAAAGGTCGGTAAAGTTGGCATTCTAGTTTTTCTGCAGGGAAGAAAATGTGGAGATGTAGGGAACCAGATGATGACTGGTCTGCTCTCAAGGGTTCCTGTACGTAGACGCATTAGAGTGCTACTGTAACGCGCTAGGAGGTTCTCCGTAGGACCCTTAAATGGATGCTTATATGTTCCATTCCATTGTGTACTAGTTTGTGTGTCATTCTGTTTTGAGACACTGCTTTATAATGTATGTTTAAAAAAAACATTCTAGAGTTGTCCAGTGCACCTGTGTAGCCATAGGCTGGACCCCCCCTGGGGACAGCGAGCAGCTAGGTGACATTTTCCTCCCGGAGAGCAATTCCTGCTTCCTACATGCGCTTTCCATTTGGCCGTGAAGACCTGCTCTCTACCACTGGACCTGTGTCCCCTCTAAGTGCAGCTCTGCTGCCATAAGGGTCCAGCCTGTGAGTCAGAATGCATTTACAGTTGGTGTGTGAGAGCTCCTGTGCACCATTTCACCTGAGCTGCTTCCGGACCCCAGTTACATGGGCACTGCATGTGTGGTAGCCGAGTGCCCCTATGGACCCTGGTTGAAAGAAGTGCACTTCATAGGGAATAGGGTGCCACATGGGATAAAACTGTGCGCACCCAGACATAAATTCAGGCAGATTGGAGAGGGTCCGAGTTAATCTGTCCACCTCAGGAGCAATGCCGATTACGCAAGTGTTAAAGCTCCTTTCTTTGACATCAGGGAACACAGTTAAAGGAAAGGGCACTGAGGCCGTCAGCATATTAAGCAGAATCAATGCCCGCTATGATGCAACTATTAGTCATAACGTATTTGATGTCATCGCTCAATGAGGTTCTATTGCAAGTCTATTCCACACTCCTCACGGAGGGCTAAGAGATTCAGACACTGAATCACTCACGGGACACAAGGTGAGTTCAATTAAAGAACAAAAGAGCACTTTTATAAGAGTGCTGTTGTGCAGTACAGATCCATTCAGCCTAGGCATGTGGGGGCTTGACTGAGACCATAAGTATAAACTCTTCCACTCTTCAGACTAGTATCTGAGCTTTATCTGCCGGGACCACTAGGCAAAGTGGGTGGAGATGAAGAAACAATGCGAGAGGGTTTACTGTCAATCTGTCCACAGTGACAGGTTTTGTTAGGCAGACAATGATAGGGTTGGAATTTAGTCAGGACTTAAATTATATGCAAATTAAATTAGTTAAAGCACGAGGCATATTATACAATCTCATATAAGTCATAATTATGTTGTCACCAGCTAGAAGCGGGATACACTTGACATGCTAGCAAATTTGAGGAAAGAGTTTCCAATGGTCTATGTGTATTCATGCAGCTAGCATCTCACTTTCCACCGAATGCAGGTGGTTGAAATCAACATACTTCATTCAATATTTAAATTATTACTCCAATAACTACAGGTTTCCACAAACAGACTAATTGGCGGTTGCGTGTCAGGCTGTTCTACACTGCGGACAGACAGGTCTGGGTGTTGGGGGAGGCTTTAGGATCTCCTAATTACTGGATATGCTCTGCCGAATCAGCTCCTCTGAAACAGATTTTTCCCCTCGGCAGAATCAGTGTCAAATATGAGCAGTGTATCCGCAGTGTATCCGCAGTGTATCCGCAGTGTATCCGCAGTGTATCCGCAGTGTCAGCCGTGAGTGCCTTGGCGTGGCACCGCTTTCACCTTGTCCCGTTTTGATGACATCATTTCCTGGTCTATGCAGAGCGCCTCAGCCCCCCATTGGACATCCAGCTGGAGATGGTGAACTGCTCGGCCTTCAGTGTGCGGTGGAAGATGCCCCGGCGCCACGTCAGCACCATCACCGGCTACAAGGTAACAGCGCCACGTCGGCTCACAAAGCGCGGTTGCCACCGGTAGCCTAGCGTTTGGAGCAGAAACCTGATGGTTGTCATGGGGAACGTCCTAGCCGGCAAGGTGAATAATCGGCTGTGCAGTCTTTGCGCACGGCAGTAATCCCGTTGCTGTAATAGAGAACAGTTCTCGGCCAACGTACCTGGTTATCGGCTGTGTGCATTTATACGATTACTTAGTAGCACGTCTTGAACACGGCCTCACACGTGAGTGGTCTGTGGTGGGCGGATTTCCGATCTGACCTCGACCTCTGCCCGAGGTGGTTTCCCAAATGGCCTCCTACGGGCCTTGGTCTCGTGGAGTGTGCTATGTAGGTACTAGGCTGCTGTTTGGGATGCTGAGATCTGAGAACTTTGTGGGTGAGTGTCCCCTCAGGCGCCACTTACCATCATGGCTCTACCAAACATTGGCGCTCCTGTCTCCCATCGGAAACTGACAGGAATCGAGGAGAGAACTGCTTCCGATTCTTGCTGGGAAAACAAGACCTTATCAGATCTGTCAGAAATCTAATTTCCTATGTCTTGGTCCCACTAAAGAAACCCATTTTTCTGCTGGTTGGATTCTCATAGAACTGCTGGGGAAAGTGACTTCTGTGATGTATTGTGACTTGTGTTCTTTCAGGCAGCTGACAGTCTGCCTAAAGGGATAACCTGCCGTTGCATCATCCATTTTATCGTCATGAAATATACCCAGTGACCCCTGTAGAAATAGTGATAATGATAGAAAATAATTAACACTGTTACATCGGAAGTTGAGCCTGTTTATAGACATATTATTATTGTGAAAGGACTTCATTGGCTAAAAACATCAAATTTCTGTTGTTATTTTACGATATCATCAGGTCAGTCCTTACATCTATAGCTCTGTCTATGAATGCAACAGTTGTTACATTTCTTCAGCCAGTTCTCTCTGCTTTTTTTACAGAATTGCCTTGTAAATGTTTCAGTTGTGATACCCGCTGTAAGACATATTTTAAAATGCTGTTAGTCTTGGGTGGTATTGTATCAGCACAGCGAGAACTGTACAAACTACACACCTTAAGGAAACATGTATTCATCACAGTATACCCCCAAGTCAGTTATACTTCAGAGATATCAATATGTCCAGTAATGAAGCATAAGCAATTGTGAATCATTGTCACCTGTTTTAGTGCAAATGTGACAACAGGTTTATTGGGGAGGCAACAGCAAGACAACCCCCAAAACATAATGGTTTTACATGTGGTGGCCACCGACAATTGCTCTGTCTTTAACCTTGTTTTGCGTTTTGCTAGTGTTCTTGTCACTACTGGTAGCATGAGGCGATACCTGCAGCCCACTCAGGTTACACAGGTAGTCCAGCTCCTCCGGGATGGCACATCCATAGGTGCTTTTGCAAGAATGTGTGCTGTCTCTCCCAGTACAGTCTCAAGAGCCCTAAAGACTGTTCAGGAGCTCACTGAGGCCCTAATCCGGGTTTGGGAGGATATCCTCCAGGACACCTATCTGCCTTCTCATCAGGAGCATGCCCTGATATTGTAGGGAGTTGACAGAGACACATGGGGGCTGTACACACAACTGACTCACAGTATGAGTTGGGAAAAGCCTGTGATTTCAATTGTATACTTTTACTTAAATCTTCGGTTTGATTTGAATCCAGCCCTCAATCGGTTGCTGATTTTGGCTCCATTGACCCTTGTTAAGTGATTTTGTACTCATGGAATTACACAATGTACAGTCAATTTTAATTTTTTATATATTTCCTTCATGGAGACCCAATGTGTGATTTAAGTGTTTCCTTAATTGTATATACATTCCATAAAACCAGAAAGGTTCCCCGTAAATAGAATGAGGATTGTATATAACAATAGGAATAATGCATTTAAAAACATTTTTTTTACAGAATTATCCTTGGATTGTTCTCTCAATTAAAATGTTCAGAACGTCTTTAACAAGCGCCACATAACTTTTGTCAAACTTTCTCTTGAGGTCAGCAGCTAAAGTAATTTATTTTACACTTTTTTATATATGTATGTATATATATATTTGCCGGCTTGTTTATGCTTTTTCTGAAAGAGATAAAGGTAAAAGAGAGAGTGTGTTGAAGTAGCTGTAGACATAAATCAAACCCATGCCACACCATTACATGTGCAGCAGGTTCATTGGCTTTGACTGCTCTAGGCCATACATAGCCACTGTTTTCCAGTGAGTGATTTAATATGTTACTGTATACAGTTACTACCTACAATTAATTACAAGGGGGAGGAAATGCAAAGGCAATCTGATGCTCGGGGGGGGTGATTAATCCTGGGGCCACTCTCCTGTGGTTCCAAGACTGATTCCCTGATTAGATCGGGAAGATGAAATCCAGGACAGGAGTTGAATCTATTGCTTTAGTATTGGCCATATACACATACGCAGCTTTGACTGTAGACACACAAATATTGTCCGCACAAAACACCCAAACACTCCGCACATACAAACACACAAATTATTACTTTTTTAGACATCTTCTGGGTGAGATGTTAAATGGCCCCGACTTGTGGACGCAGGACATTAATCATAAGAGTTGGGTGGTAAATCCTGGTGTCCTGTTAACGTGTCCTGAACAAATGTATTTCGATTTGTTTTTACCCTTTTTTGGTTTCTACATGGTGTTTTGGTGTCTTCTCTTATATTCTACATTGTGGATGAGCTGAGTAGTTGTGTCCTAACTTTTGACTGGTACTGAATATAAAAGAAAAAGTGTATTTCTTATTATTGTTAGTGTTTGTTTTGTGGAGGAAGGAATTAATGTGTATCAGTTTGACATGATCCTTTCCAGGGATGGCCCATATGTCACTGTTAAGCGGATTAGATGGCTAGTTGAATGCTTTGAGATTACAGTTTATTCATTTGGCCAACAGGTTTGTAGTGGGTCATAATCCTGTTTTCTCATAGTATTTCCTGGTTGAGTGTGGTCATGCCCACTGATGCGTTTTGCTGATCTGTGCTCTGTCACAGTAAGAGATCACTTCTTTTATTGTTGTGTGCATCGGCCCACAATGTAAACGCATGATTTGCATGTAAGAAATGTCTTACTTTACACTTCTAGTACAAAACACAGAAATGGAAGCTGATCTTGAACATGCACCATGTTAATGATTGAGGAGAAGCAGTGTGACAGGTGTGTAATAATGTATTCTGGAAATTTCCAAAGTAGGCCATGTAATGTTAGGATTCCTCTGCCCTAACCATTGACACTTCTCGGAGGGACGCTTTGGCTTGTTTTCACAGTGGTCACTCTGAGCTTGTTGATGGTATTCTGCATGTACGGAACACTGTGTGTCTGTGTTTTAGGTGTTCTACACAGAGATGAGGAACAATCGGCCAGTGAGTACAGCCGTTACATTGGAGGTGCCTCTTAGTCTGGACATGCTGACCACCGTGAGTACCCTCTCCTTACTGAGGTTGCAGTTTAATTGTTTTTTTATTTAGCTGTACAACCTGCAGTTTAGTTGACAATGGTATGGGCGTGTCATAACTGTAATATTATGGACATGTTATTTTCCGTAATATAATGGACATGTCATTACTGTAATCTCATGGGCGTAAATTAATCGTAACACATGGCATGGCATCATATTTGCAATCATTTTATGGACATGTTTTTTACTATAACATTACGGACATGTTATACTGGCGTTAGTTGCTTCATCTGAGTTGCTGCTCGATGGCATCATTTAACGTCTGCCCAAGCAAATTATGAGACACCCCTGTGCAACATGGTAGCCATCAATAGTGTAAAGGGTTGGGATTAGAAGGGCATGTGTACTTCAAAGAGTTTGGTGCCATTGAATGTAATAAAGTGCTGGTCTTCTCTGGATGGGAGACCAGATGTTTCTGAAAGTGGTGTTAGAGGACCAGTAGGGGCACTCTTCCCTACGACAATCAAATCCCGATGCCCCAGGAGAGCGAAGGGGACATTGCACATGGTATGGCGTTTTTTGGATGGGACAGATGGTGTCTGAGGTCATGTTTTCTCATACTCAAAGCCAACCCAACGTCCTTCATTATGGACTTACATTTTACAATCAAAGTTTTGTGACTAGCACTATCAACAGCCAATAAAAACAAATGCTTTGGTTGTAATGGTAAATTCAGAACAGATGCAGGAGTCGTAATGTACAGTATGCTGTAGTCTAGGTCTTTTCTAAGCAGGAGTATTATATTAACATTGACTTCAGGGCAAGGAAAGGTTAATGTGCACGGTTTGGCATATAGAAAGGAATTTGTAAATCAAAATAAGATATACATCAGATGAAATGTTGATTTTTCCCCCCAAATTCAATAAAACAAATAACGAGCTTCAATTGCGTTTATTGTTTCAAATGATGTAATTTGCTACCTGGTAAAGGTGCACGAAAGTTATTTTTTGTAACATTAGCCTCACTGTTTGGAAATGTCATATTAGTAACCCTGACAGCAGGGGCATATCATTACAGAAACCATGAGAGAATGAGCATGTCGTTAGCGTAACCATAAAAGCATGGATATATCATTACAGAAACCATGAGAGAATGGGCATGTCGTTACCGTAATCATAAAAGCATGGACATATCATTACAGAAACCATGACAGAAAGAACATGCCATTACAGTAACCATGACAGTATGGACATGTTATTACAGTAACCATGACAGAAAGGACATGCCCTTACAGTAACCATGACAGTATGGACATGTTATTACAGTAACCATTACAGTATGGGCATGTCTGTACAGAAAGTTATCAAATAACTGGTATACAGAAGTACAATAAAGTCTTTTAAAAATACATTTTAAGAATGTGACTTGCAGTATTATGGTGTTTCTTGGAAAATAAATAGTTGACTGTTGATAAAGTTGTCCCTTCTATTCTATTGTTCTCTATTAGGGGCAGTTGGATGGACAAGCAAGCTTTGTAAGTAATATTTAGCCCTCTTGTGCCAAACACAAAGTGTTGCATTGTAAGACTGAAGGGAATGATGTCCTTTCATTAACCAATCTTATCCAGATTCTCTCACCTTTGCCCCTAGGAGGTTGACATTGGAAACCTGAAAGTTGCGACCCAGTACAGAGTTAGTGTCGGTGCGTATGGCTGGGCAGGCGAGGGCCGTCCCAGCATGCCGAGGGATGTCAGCACCTCTCCACAGGGTAAGAGAAGGCAGCATTGACCTCCAGGTCCCAGAAGAACGTCCCAACACTCAGCACATCATTTTCTGTGCTAATGACTATTGGCTTTATTTCTTCGTTCATTTTTTAACGGTGCAGGCTAGACCTGTCTGAAATGTGAAATGTGTAGAGGCGGTAGTTCCCAAAGTTGAGTCTGGACCCAATGTGGGGTCCCTTGGAAACGAGGTAAATGGTATACCCTTAGAAAATCTGTTATCTTGTCATACAAATGAAGAACTTGTTTCCCTGGCCTATCAGGTGCAATTTAATTGCCTTTGTGAATCGAACATGTTTTTACCCCTTAACGTGTCATGTGACTATTTCCTTTCCATCCGCAGAGATGTGCATGCCCCCATCGCCCCCGACTCAACCCAATGTGGCGGCGGTATCGGACACTGAGCTGGCGTTGTCATGGACAGAGGGCGAGAGTGAGGGAAGCGCTCCAGTTCTACATTTTCTTGTGGCTTATATCCGGTATGTTTTTTTTTTCACAATGTAATCACTGTCTGACTATTTTCAGTTTTTTTTTTTTTTGCTGCCTGTGACCGATTCTTACAATGCTGTCTGCTGTATCTGCTTCCAAATAAATAGCTCAAGTCAAAATTACAATAATCACGATTTCACTACCTGAAATTTGAAGTTCATCTAGCAGCATTGAAGACGGTAATTTGTTAGACTCCAGAATTCCTTTATTGGTTTGAATATTATTTAAACAGCTGTTTCTTCTTTACACAGTCTATGTAAAAGTAGACATGTAGTTTCCAAATTAACAGAAAAATCACAGGAAAGCGAGCTGGGCAGTAATGAATGTACCAGCTGTACACGTTTAACTCTGATCAGCTCACCCTGCCAAGAGTCTGACATCAAATGAATTGTCTCATTTGTGTTCTCATGTTCCCAGCCAAATGGGATACGATACTGTTTCACTGCCAGTCAAAACACGCATGCACTTAGATTTGGGTTGATCCATTTCCACATTCTAATATTCAATGGCAAGGTTGAGAACAGAAAGTGGCACAAAGTTGATTTAAAATCAGTCCACCACATGACTTCACCTCTCGCAAAAGGTCTTTGATCTTTGTTTTTGTAAAAGCACTTTGTGACAACTGCTGATATGAAAGGGGCTTCATACATAAATGTGATTTATTGATTGAGCACACTTGAAAGCTTTTCCAATAGAAATTGATACAGAGCTATATCCATATCTCCATCTGAAATCCATATATGTTTTTAAATGCACATGAACATTAGCTATAATTCTATCTCGATGTAATCTTTGATTCAGGTGAGGACTGGTGTTTCTGTGTTGAGCTGTGTTGAGCATAGTCGGGCTTAACCTTGACCTCTGAACCTTGCTGGGACTGGGAGGAGTATAGGAAAAGAACACCATCAGCTGTGTAGCCTGGGAGTGATGCAAACAAAATAAATTGCACACTGATTAAAAAATATTGTTTTCATTATTTTATTTAAAAAATCGTAATGTTCATTAATTTACAGACTGATGGTGTATGTACAGTTTGTATTGTTTGAGCTACAACCCCACCCCAAACTGATTCTCGAACGAAATGTATGATTATCCTTGGCTCGGGTCTGAGGGGGTCCAAGGAAGGCTGAAATGCCTCATTAACAGGACCTCTGGCTGCTCTGATATTTTATCTAGGTCCCCTCACTGAGGATTTACAGTCTGTCTGGCATCCCCAGATTCACACACCTACACTCCCTCACTCAATTAGCTTCAACCATAGCCGTGAAGATAGATCACTTAGGCTTGGTTAGAACCCTCAGTTAAATCCTTATCATGAATTCCCACCAATGGGAAATATATTTTTTCTATATGTTTTAATTTAAATTATTTGGACAAGTGAACACCCCCTCTTTGTATACGTTGCTACAAACGTTCCTTGCATAATTGTTTCTGCTCAGTCAAATTGCATGGTGACTGCTCATGGATTGCACCCTTCAAGTCATTCCAAAGATTCTGAATGTAATTTAAGCAGGGGCTCTGACTAGGCCACTCAAGAACATTCACCTTCTTTTCTTTCAGCCACTGTACGGTTGCTTTGGCAGTGTGCTTTGGCTTATTGTCATGTTGAAACGTGACCTTCCTATTTTCAACTTCCTGGCAGAGAGCTGCAAGAATCCTGACAATCCTGTGCTCCAGTCCCTGCTGAGGAGAAACACCCCCACAACAGGATGTTACCACTGCCGTGCTTAAATGTTGGCATGTTGTTCTTTGGGTAGGTAGAAAGAGGCCAGATTTGAGAAGCACTTGGGATACTGTGGTCACATACACGCATTTAGCAGGCCTGAAGCTCCTTCAAAATAACCATTGGCTTCTTGGTAGCCTCTTTGATCATTCTCCTCCTTGCCCGGTCATCCAGTTTGGAGGGATGACTTGATCTATGCAAGGTCTTGGTGGTGCTATATGCCTTCCACTTCTAAATAATGGTCTTAACTGCTCCAAGGGACAGACAAAGCTTTTGAAATCTTTTTATATCCATCCCCTGTTGTGTCCCTTTCAACAACTTTATCTCGTAGAGCTTTTGAATGTACTTTTCTGCCAACGAGAAATTATTTGCCTGCGCTACTAAGCATTGGACATCCCTATTCATTTTCTTTTTTGCCAATTAGCTTGATTTTTGATCTGGAAGGTGGTTGGTTATTGCAATTCTAAGATGGGTTGTTCACTTATCCAAATTGGGTATTTTGTTGTTTTTCTTGGATTAATTAAAAAGGAAAGAAACGCTGGTTAAATACGGATGTTTATGATGACTTTCTATAAACTTGGTGCATAGGATGTTTTTGTGACTTTCTGTAAACCATCTATATAGGATGTTTATGGTGACTTTCTATTATCACTGTATATAGGATGTTTATGGTGACTTTCTATAACCACTGTATAAAGGATGTTTATGGTGACTTTCTATTATCACTGTATATAGGGTGTTTATGGTGACTTTCTATAACCTGTGTATATACAATGTTTATGATGACTTTCTATTATTACTGTATATAGAATGTTAGTGGTGAATTTCTATAACCACTGTATATTGGATGTTCATGGTGACTTTCTATAACCTGTGTATATACGATGTGTATGATGACTTTCTATAACCACTGAATATAGGATGTTTATGGTGACTTTCTATAACCACTGTATATAGGATGTTTATGGTGACTTTCTATAAACACTGTACATAGGATGTTTATGGGGACTTTCTATAACCACTGTATATAGGATGTTTTTTTCTCCCCCACCCTTAAAATGATCAATCCACAGTTCTTTGTTAAATACCACAATGAGAGGCACTTATTTTTAACAACAACAGAACAGATCCTACTCTACAAAACATCAACGTGTTTTTTCTGTCCTCCACAAGGAGAATCAAGTCCTACATTAAAATGTAAAACCTGAAAACAAAAAAATACAAATGATTACCACTCTGAAGTATGGTGGTGGACTTGTGATGTTGTGGGCTGTGATGGTGTGGGTGCTGGGCAAGGAATCATGTCAGAATACATGGCAACATGGACTCCATCGGGTACCAGAAGATTTTAGGCCAAAATCTGTCTTCCTTTGCCTGGAGGCTGAAACTGAGATGTTGGATCCTCCTGCAGGACAACCATCCAAAGCTAAATGAAGAGTGCACAATGTACTTACCGCATGGGTGCCAATAAATGTTTTGGAATAAAACAATACTTTTTCCATGGTTATAATTAAATTAAATATTTTTTTTGTAAGACAGCAAATATAAATAGAGTTTTTTGTTTCTATTTACCATGGCTGCTAACATTTCTGGAGGGCACTGTATGTTTGAACACAAGGAGGAGGTTGGTTACATTTTCAGTGAGCTCTCCGGTCCTAATGGTGTCTCCTCCGTGTAGGCCAGAGATGGACACTGAATGGACCTACATCAGGGAGCCCATAGAGGCCAACTCCATGGTGCTGAAGGGGTTAAGCCCTGATACAGAGTACCAGTTTGTGGTCCGAGCTGTCAACATCCACGGAGTTAGCCCTCCCAGTTCCATCAACAACCCAGTTCGCACACTTGGTAACTGCTCCCACTACGTGTGTGTGTGTGTGTGTGTGTGTGCATGTGCACGTTTCTCTGTATTTGTCACTGTGTGTTTGTGTGTGTCTATGTTTGGCTATGTGTTTGTCTGTGTGTGTGTGTGTGTGTGATTAAGTGTTTGTTTCCCTGTATGTGTTTGTGTGTGAATAAGTGTAGGTAACTGCCCTGCCGCTATTTGTATGTGTGTGTGTGTTTGTGAGGGGTGGGGTGGGGTGTTTTCTATGTGTGTTTGTTTGTGGGGGGGGGGGGTTGTCTGTGTGTGTGTGTGTTTTTGTGAGGGGGGGGTGGTCTGTGTGTGTGTGGGTTCTGTCTATTTCCTCTTGGTAATGCAGATAAAGCATTTGACCTGGACTGGGCCAGAGTGAATTATTTCTGAATTGTTTGAATGTATGTGTGTGTTGTAGGGGAGGTGGAAAGGTTGTTGGGCTATTTCATATTGATTTAAGTTATAGGTCCCTAATAACATCACATTTCCTACATAGTGCAGTACTGTTAATGGGATCCTCATCAAAGGATCTTGTGTGGAACAGTGTGGAACAGGCTCCAGATAAATGATGTCATAATGGGGTGGGTAAGAACCCGTTAAGAATATGACGCGTGATCTTTTCACGGAGAAGAGCTCACTGTTCTGTGAGGAGGAATGTTTGTTCGGTTGGTTCGCTGTTGGACTTCGGTGTCAGCGCTGCTTCCTGGAAAATGAATGGTTAAAACTGGGCCAATTGAATTAAGCATCTTAAGTGTTGGTGGTTTGAAGAGGCGCTCCCAGAACACAGCGTCACGTGTCTGTGCCCCCCCCCCCTCTCTGGGCGACGGCCTCATCAGACAGGATTAGAGTGTGGGGAGGGTTGCCCCCCATAGAGAGGGGACAGGGTTTTACTAGACCAGACATCCCCCACAACTCCAAATTAACCCACTTACTGGTCAAACATTAGGGGGCTCGTTTTGGGAAAGAGGTGGTGTGATGGTGGGGCGTTACCCACCCTGGCTGTCTTATTTCTAGCTCACATTTCCTCCCATTTCTTGTACGCTATGAAGGATGACGAAACCCAGATCCGTTTCTCTACAATACTCAGTAACCTGCCTCTTTATTGTTAGTGTTAGAGATAGCCCTGCCAATTCTCACGTATCAAAACATCGCAAAATCTTTACTAACCAGCCCACATTTTATTCTCTACCATAACCCACTCCTACAATTGGGTCACTACAATGGTGTTGTGAGGTACACAATTTCATGTTGGTCAGTGGATTCTTAACATCCCAGGGTTTTTGTTTCCTCCGGTCCGGTCGGAACCCAGCCTGGTCTCCATCCGCCTGGTCCGGCTGGGATTTGGGGGCCAGGTTCCAGTATTGGGAGAAACGGCCTTACTACAGGTTGTCAGGTTGTTATCTGGAAAGGTTACTGCATTGGCCCTGCCTGCTCGTTTAATTGTGCCATTACAGCATATCCACTCCGAGTCATCACCGTGAATGACTGACAGGTTGATATTGGGGCACAAGCTCATCTGGGTCCAAGCTACCTACCTGACATTTGTCCCTGTAAAGCGTGATCATCCACCAACACTCATTATCTCATCATCCTCATCAATATGGAGTTCCCGTGTGTCAGTGGCTGTTGACAAAGTCCCACCATGGAGTTGAATAGAAGATGTACTCACCACAAATCCCGTATAGCGTGGGGGGCTTCTTCCAACTTGATGGTCCCCAGTAGACTGGTACGATCCGTGGTGTATCCTAGATGTTTCTGCTCATCCAACCCTGCCATCTATGTGATGAGCAGCTTCACAGCCTAGGGTTGTTTTCCTTTTCAAAACGGGAACCAGACTTCTGATGTAATCATTACACTGATCTGATCACTGCTGTGTCCGTGGATCATCTGTGTTTTGCGAAGCATCTCACTCTTGTGCTCTTGCGGTTGTCTGATCCTGTTATTATCATCCGTTTTTCCAGGTCCTGTGGATATGGACAGCAGTGGTTATGGCCAGCGCTACATCACTGATGCTAAGATCAAAGACGAGGGCGGGTTTGACGTGGATGACTCTGACTACGATGTCTTCATTGAGGAGGTGGGTCATCACGCACCTGATCATATTCAGTCTCAGAGTAGGAGTGCCGAACTTGGTGTGTCTTGGTGTATACTTTGTGTGTCTTGGTGGGGAAAGGGTGTGTATTGTTGGGTACTTAATGTGTGTCCAACCCTGGTCAAGACTATTTTAATCGGTAAGCTGTTCTCCGGACAAATGAAAATTGACACATAGCATAATGGTCTGGTTTACTGGGCCATTTGTTGCCATTTATTTTTGCTACACAACTAAACCGACCTTGCCAGTGGCACTGCTCTCACTCCGTCCTTCCGCAGCTGAATCCGTTTCCTGCCATTCCCAACGGCGACAACCAAAGATCCCAACTCCGCTCCCGGTCCGGAACGCCAGCTTCTCAGCCGGGCCGGAACATCATCTACAGAATGGGCAAGGCGATGCCCGACGCCATCCTCGTCCCCTCCACCCCCCCAGCCGACATGGAAATGGGCTCCCCGGTAACCCCCGTCACCCCGGAGTTCATCACCGTGAGTGGCGCCACCGACGGCTACACCCTCCCCCCCGCCACCCTTACACCCCCCATGACGCTGTGGAGGGGCCCCGTCCCCCGGCTCTACGACCTGGCCTGTGATGACACGGTGTGCCCCCCTGACAGCTTCTGCCTCAGCGACTACGAGAGCGGAGGCTCGCGCTGCCACTGCATCCTGGGTCGCGGTGGAGACTTCTGCACCGACGGTGAGTCCGTCCGGGTCAGGGAACCACCTAATCTCACTTAATGTTTTGAGTGTTTCTCTGTGTGTGGGCGTGCGCGTGTGTCAGGGGCGTGCGTGCGTGTCAGGGGCGTGGGTGTCAGGGCGTAAAAGTATTTCATTTGGGATATATACCTCTGTCTTCTGTTTCTTTGTAAATGTCTCTCTAACGGAGACATGGTTCTTGAATGGGGGGGTGTAATTTTTTCCACTCCTCTGCCCTGTCTTAAAGAGTCTTTATAACAGTGTTCCATGTAAAACCCTTACAAAGGGAACTCGGCAGGTAGTTTAGCAGTTAGAGCTTTGAGCCAGGATGGTCAGCACCCTGAATCCCACTGCTGGCTGTCCTCTGAGGGTTAATAAGGTTGGTCCTGATCAGTCCCTTGATGGAGGGCCAGGTGAAGCTTGAGATGGTTCTAGAGGTCTTGTAGGAGACACTCTTCCTCAAGTCAAAATCCAATCCTAAAACGCACTGTTATGCCAAACCGGCATGTTGTTTTTTAGCCTCAGTATTTAAATGTGAGTGTCTTTATACATTGATTATACATTGATTCATTAGCCTGAGTGTCTTTATACATTGATTATACATTGATTCATTAGCCTGAGTGTCTTTATACATTGATTATACATTGATTCATTAGCCTGAGTGTCTTTATACATTGATTATACATTGATTCATTTGCCTGAGTGTCTTTATACATTGATTATACATTGATTCATTAGCCGGAGTGTCTTTATACATTAATTATACATTGATTCATTAGCCTGAGTGTCTTTATACATTGATTATACATTGATTCATTAGCCTGAGTGTCTTTATACATTGATTATACATTGATTAATTTGCCTGAGTGTCTTTATACATTGATTACACATTGATTAATTTGCCTGAGTGTCTTTATACATTGATTACACATTGATTCATTTGCCAGAGTGTATTTATACATTGATTATACATTGATTCATTTGCCTGAGTGTATTTATACATTAATTACACTTTGATTCATTTGCTACGATGGCTTGGCGTTTTCTCCTTTGTGCTTCCCAGGAGTGACAGTACAGTTTCCAAGATTCTATGGCCACTCTCACATGACCTTTGAACCTCTAAAGAACTCTTACCAGAACTTTCAGATTTCCCTTGAATTCAAGGTAAGGTACTGTCCTATACACTAGTTGTGTGTGTGTGTGTGGGTACTAGGTGTTTGCTGTCCTATACACTGGCTTTGTGTGTGTGTGTAGGTCTGTGAGTGTGTGAATATCATCTTTGTTTATGTATCTCTATCAGGCTGACGCGGAGGATGGCTTGTTGCTTGTTTGTGTTTGTCTGTGTGTGTAGGTGTTTATGTATGTCTGTGTGTGTAGCTGTTTATATATGTCTGTGTGTAGGTGTTTTTATATATCTGTGGGTGAAGGTGTTTCTATATGTCTGTGTGTGTAGGTGTGTCTCTATTCATGTTTGTATTGATGTGTGTGTGGTCTGTCTCAGGCTGACTCTGAGGAGGGCTTGTTGCTGTACTGTGGGGAGAATGAGCATGCCAGGGGAGACTTCACCTCTCTGGCTCTGGTCCGAGGCCGGCTTCACTACAGGTGTGTGATCCCTGCCCACCCCGGTCCTGATCTGGGGTCAGTTTAGCATTTCCCCACAGCCAATGGCTAACAGTGGGACCGGGGGGAGCTGATCCCAGTCCGGTTTCCTGCCTGCCAGGCGCACTGTGACGGGCTCCATGCGCTGTGTTTGGGCAGGTTCAACTGCGGCACGGGGGCGGCTCAGATCGTGAGCGAGAGCCGTGTGGTGCCGGGACGGTGGCACACGGTCACCCTGTTCAGGGACGGCATGAGTGGCTGGCTGAGGATGGACAATGACACGCCCGTCTCAGGGCGCTCGCAGGTCAGCCCGGCGAACACGCCAACACACGCGCGTGCGCACGCTGGTGAAATACAGCGCATTTGGAAGTTTTTTTAGATTTCTCTGATCTGTGGCAGGCTCTTTTCCAAATGCCAGCCGGGTGTCCAATTGGTAGGTGTCCCCTCCGTGATTGACAGGGGATAATCCCTCCCACTACAGTGCTGTGACCCGAATCCATTGCTGTTTTGTTTTATTTGTTCTGGTTTTCTTCCCGGGAGGATTAGCCGGAGCTTTACTGTCATGGCTGTCCCCTCTCTTTCGTCCGCGTAGGGACAGTACACCAAGATCACCTTCCGCAGTCCGCTGTATCTGGGCGGGGCCCCGAGTGCCTATTGGCTGGTCCGTGCAACAGGCAGCAACCGTGGGTTCCAGGGATGCATCCAAAGCCTGACCGTCAACAACAAGGCCGCGGACCTCCGCCCCTGGCCCCTGGGCAGTGCGCTGAGCGGGGCCGACATCGGTAAGAGAGTGGGCCCATTCCAAACCATCTACCTCCTTTTTCCGGGGTCTAAGATGCCTGGGGAGTGTTCACTTCAGGGGTTGGAATAATATGGCCCATTGTCAAATCCTGTCCACGAGACAATTCCATCCACCTATTGTAGTACATATGAATATGAAATGTGAAATATGTAGACATTATAATGGACATTTTAATTATGACTTTCGATTAACGAAATGCAATACAAATTTATTTCCGTTTAATTATCCTTTTGTGGCCTCCCAAGCCAAAGGTTTTGCCCTCCCCTGGCCTACTTCCAGGTGGAGCATCTCGATTGCCAAGGCCAAGCTGTGATCACGGATTGGATGTTGAGAAGTTGGTGGGAGGAGATTTTAGCATCTTGAAGTCATACCTCTTGGGGTTTGACCACTTTGATGACCCTACTTTTCTAGTCACATTTGTCAGTAAAACTCACAAAAAACGGACTTTTTCTTTAATTAAATGTAGTAAAACACCTAATTAATTAAGTTAATTGATTTGGGCAAAATATATGTGCTAGGAATCCAGACATAAAAAAGTCCATCATCCATCATGTATGCTTACCCAGGTCAGGCTTAAGCTGTCTTCGATTCTGTAGGCACCATATTGTTTTGTGTATTTATATCTGGTGTGGAGTTGAATGGATTGACAGACGTGGATGAGAGATGACAGGACTGCTGTCTCTCAGTTGGTGCTGATGTGTGACCTCACACTGTGAACTAAGCAAGCTGATCCTTTCATAGGAAGACCAAGTCCCACCTTCTTAAAGATGATGCGTAGGAACATACCGCAGAAACAAATACATTTTGGCTATGTAAATTAAGAGTGGTTTTTTTTTGTGGAATATTACTTTAAATAGCGCTCTTGTGTGTGTGTGTGTGTATATGTGTGCATGGGTGGACTTGTATGTATGTGTGTGTTTTCCAGGTGAGTGCAGTGACAGCGTGTGTGAGAAAGTGACCTGCGCCAATGGAGGGATCTGCTTTGCCAACTGTGCCGACGGCTACATCTGTCTCTGTCCACTGGGCTTCCGAGGAGCTCTCTGTGAAGAGAGTGAGTCACAACACTCTTGTCCTGTACTCTACCACTGGCTCTGTCAGAGTGTACAGTGTAGGGAATAGGGGGGCAATTGGGACTCATTTTGGAAATAGGGGGCCGTTTGGGACACATTTGAGGCATGGGGTGCCATTTGGGACACATTTTAGGGAACAGGGTGCCATTTGGCGTGCCACCTACAAATTCTAAAACATTTATAGTTTTTCAGATTTACATGGTAAGATGTGTAACAACACTTGCATTTATCGAGTGATACTTTGTAGTGTTTTGGTCTGGATGAGAGTGTCTGCTCACTTAAATTTACAAGTTATTAAACATTGACATTCTTCCGTTGAATTCGTGAGGTCTTGTGGAGTTCTGACACGAGGCACAGATCTGTTCATTGAGTTTTACGCGTCAGACCCTGGTCTGTTTAAAGAACATCCCAACTCACGGTCGACTGTCACTCTCCCAAACCATCGACAGGCTTCCTGTTGTTTCTGCCGCTCTTCAATGAGACGGTGTTCTCATACGCCAGCACGCCCTGGCCACAGTCCTCGTTCAGTTACCTGTCCTTCATGGAGTTTGAGATGACCTTCCAGCCGGCAAGTCCTGACGGCACCCTCATCTACAGCGACGACGCCGGCAGCCGGGACTTCCTGGCCGTCAACCTGGCAGACGGATACGTGGAGTTCCGCTTCGACTGTGGCTCGGGAGAGGCCGTCATCAGGTGAGGTCCTCGATCGAACGCGGGAGAAACGTGACTTTGTTTGTTGGTTTCGATGAGTCTTCGTCTCGACGCGTTGAAAGATCATGAGGCTTGTGTCTGTCGGCGGTCTGTGCAGGAGCGAGGAGCGGGTGGGCATGGACACGTGGCACGAGCTGCGAGTGTCTCGTACCGCCAAGAGTGGCATCCTGCAGGTGGACAACCAGAGGCCCGTGGAAGGCATGGCGGAGGTACACAATGTGGGACGTCTCATAACTTTGCATGGTTCCACAACTCCTCATTTGAGACTCCCAGGCTCCTTCACCCCAAGTGCATCCTCACCTAAGTATGCATTTCATAATTCTCCATACCACTTGACCAGATAACCCAACCCGGGTCAATTCTAGAACCTGTCTGGAAACCCTCCTGGCCCTGTAATGAGGACCGCTTTGGTTAGCCAGTCCCATATCAATTTGTGCTATTGTGTCCCTTAAGGTCAGGCAAACATAATACAGTGTGATTGGTAATTCTTTCCTTTACCACATCTCTGACTGTGTTCTTACTCTGATCACTGTGACTCTGAAGTGTCTCCACTGTGACTTCACTGTGACAATCTGTGACTCCTCTGTGACTTCACTGTGACAATCTGTGACTCCTCCGTGGGTCACTGTGACAATCTGTGACTCCTCCGTGGGTCACTGTGACAATCTGTGACTCCTCTGTGGGTCACTGTGACAATCTGTGACTCCTCTGTGGGTCACTGTGACAATCTGTGACTCCTCTGTGGGTCACTGTGACAATCTGTGACTCCTCTGTGGGTCACTGTGACTGCGCTGTGACTTTCTCCTCCTCCAGGGGGCATTCACGCAGATCAAGTGCAGCTCTCCTCTGTACATTGGTGGTGTTCCAGAGTACGACAACACCAAGAGCACCGCGGCAGTGCTCCGCCCCTTCACCGGTACCATCCAGAAGGTTTGTCCTTGAATATTGTCCATGCTGACATCCGTGACAGACTGGTCATCTCCACGTAGCCACCAAAATTACATCTGTTACTATCAGCAAATGAGCCTCCGGCACCGTAGAAATTAGTTTTAAAAGAAACGGTCGTACGCACGCTGCAGTTGGCCCGTGCGTCCGTTGGCTTTTTCGCGACAGCGTCTTTGCAGAAAACCTCAAACAGGCGTGTGGCGGTTTGTCAAGTGTGGACACGACCCGGTCACAGTGACGGTACCGCGGCCGCCGCACACGGTAGACTTACTGATTGTGATTGTTTCTAAATCTACCCCCTGACTCGATGGCCGAGTCAGCTGGTCCTGAACGACCGCGGTGTCCCGCTGACCAGGGACCAGGCCCGGGGGGTGAACGTGGAGAATGCCGCCCATCCGTGCGTGGAGAGTCCCTGTGCCAACGGAGGCACCTGTCGGCCCAACCGGGACGGATACGACTGTGACTGCTCCCTGGGATACGACGGCCGCCACTGTCAGAAGGGTGAGGGGGGGGGACACCCTGACTAGATGAGCTACTGCTCCCCCACACGCTTTCCCACGCGTTCCGTTCTGTCGGCTGCGTTCATCGCTAGATTTGCCTGGTAGATTCTGGTGAAAAGACAGCATTTGGAGGAGCTGAATTGCTCCTACGTAAGCCTGAAATGTCATGTTGTAATGTACGTAGGAATTTGATGATCCTAATTTCTTCTAAGGCGATGTCTTCTCTGTTTTCTGCTTTCACTGTGCAGAATGTGGGAATTATTGTTTGAACAGTAAGTTCCTATCACCATTGCATTGCAGTTAACTAGAATTGCACCACATATTCACAAATGATAGGCTACCTCTGATCTATCTACCATACTTGACTTTCACTTCCTATTATAGTAATTTTTTTCTGCTTTCACAGACTACCAATAACAAGCCAGAATGACATTACTGTTTTCAATCAGATATCTTTGACTTTTAGTTGCTACAATGATGTGCGGTAATGACCATATCTCTGTTAATTATTCTGTACTGTGTCTGGTCCTCGTTCAGGAGGTCATCTAGTGGCCACCTGGTGTAAGTGTACCATTCTTTTATTTTCAGCTGTGACTGAAGCAATCGAGATTCCACAGTTCATTGGCCGTAGTTATCTCACATACGACAATCGGGATATCCTTAAAAGGTTTGTCTGTGTGTGTGTATGTGTGTGTTTTCATAATTGCAGCCAGTAGCCTAGCAGTTAGTAAACAGCTGACCACTATAAGTTAAGTTAGATAGAATCCCCAATCAATCATTCGTTCCCCGAATTTACCATAGCTGCTCCCCAGGGTCGTTTGTGTAAATGACAACGTTTTCTCAAAGAAACTGTCTGAATGTGTCATTACTTGCTTTAGAGTGGAAACACTAGCACACTATGTTGTGAATGATTGTCAATAAAACAAGCTTTTACACAGCCCAGATCCAGACAAGTTGGGTTTTCCTGTATTGCCCTGTGTTTTATGTGGGAGTATAACACAGAGCACTGGAAAGCACTAGAAAGCTTTATCATCCTGTGGGTAGGAGAGGTTGCCTGCTGCTCTGTGCTTGTGAACTGTGCTGACATGTCATGCATTTTTCCAACCCCAGGGTTTCAGGTGTCAGGACCAATATGTTCATGCGTTTTAAGAGCACAGCAAAGGATGGTCTGCTACTGTGGCGAGGAGACAGTCAAGTGAGGCCCAACAGTGACTTCCTGTCTCTAGGACTGCAGGATGGAGCGCTCATCTTCAGGTGAGGTGTTCACACCATCTCTTTAACCTCCTTACTAAACTCAGGTCTGGCTCCAGGGATGTTTGCCGTGTTGATAACTCATCAGGTCACTCAGAGAACTACTAGTGACCTCTGAGTGACCCGTCAGGGGGGGAATCTACCTTGGCCAGGTATTTCTTCCTGGAACTTTAAAAGGTCTGAAATGTTTTTATCTTGCTCTACGATTTAAAAGCAAACGTAATAACTTAATGGGGAAACGATCTCAATGCATTTTTTTTTTTTTCTGTCCAGTTCACAATCTGTAAATTAATGTTCCTTTTCAACGTGGCCTTGGTGTGAATGTTTGGTGGTTCATTGCTAGCTGTGGTAGGACAGGTTTTATTAGTGGCCTTGTGTGAATGTTTGGTGGTTCATTGCTAGCTGTGGTAAGACAGGTTTTATTAGTGGCCTTGTGTGAAAGTGCGGTGGTTCATTGCTGGCTGTGGTAGGACAGGTGATCGTGATCCTCTCTGTCTGTAGTTATAATCTGGGAAGTGGTGTGGCCAACGTGATCGTCAACGGAAGCTTCAGCGATGGACGGTGGCATCGAGTAAAGGCTGTCAGGTGCTCATTACCTTAATTCCTTCTTTTTGATGGACGGGGCACCTTCCTTTTGTCAATACGTACTTATGTTTCTTTAGTCTTGTATTGACAGAGAGAAGGTGGGGAATATGGTGGAGAGTGCTGAAACTGTGTGCAGTTATCATACACTTGCCGCGGAGCTGTGTTCTGGAGACAATGGCTCAGATTTCTCATCTTTATTGGATACACTGTAGACAATGTGAGAACTACAGGAATGATGGGAAATGTGTTTTATTGGCAGTAAGTTTGGCTGGATTCTAACGGGCAAAGTTTAAGTATTACTTCTCTTAGTCGTTATCTAATTCCTCATGGGGGACGTAAAAATGATTTTGTCGTTTGTGTAAACGTTGCACAAATTCAATGACAAATCCCAATTAATTTAATATCTAAAGAGTGATAGGACTTCTCAAAAAACAACTCAGGGTAAGGAAAATCTACAAACCTTTAGGTCACTTTCCTCACCTTGCTGTGGCTGATTCCTGTGATTGGTTGCTGTTCTCCAGGGATGGCCAATCAGGGAAGCTGACTGTGGACGACTACGGCGCTCAGACTGGCAGGTCTCCCGGCAAGATGAGACAGCTGAACATCAACGGGGTGCTATATGTTGGTACGTCACCCCCCCGCTGCCGCTGAGCGTAGTTCCTGGGTTGCGTGCCTTGCCACTCTGAATGTTCTGGTTCTCCTGGGAGTCCCGGACCACTGCTCCACTCAATACATTCATGATTAACACCGGGGAAGGTTTGGTCCAAAGTGCTGCTTTATTACTATTGTGTGTCAAAGAATCTGTTTTGTATTTTACAATATTAGCCCTCTAGACCTAGGAAGAGACAACCTAGATCTAGACAATCCTGACGATTCCGGCTGCCACCAGGCTGAACCCCTAATCAACCCACCCTGGACTGTTCCTGTTTGCCAATCTGATCATGCTTGTCACCTAGATCAGGCATTTTAGACTCTGGACACAGCTCATGTGAATTTATTAATTATTAAAAGTACTCTTAAACATCACCTTGCACAGCCACAAGAGGTATGGCCACCCCTTTGAGCTTGGTTCCTCTCTAGGTTTCTTCCTACAATCCGGCCCCCATAGGGAGTTTTTCCTAGCCACCGTGCTTCAATCCTGTTGTTGCGTGCTCACTGGGGTTTTAGGCTGGGTGTTTTTTGTAAAAGCACTTTGTAACAACTGCTGACGCAGACGATGATCAGGGTTACCGCGGTCATGAAGGTGATGACACAGACGATGATTAGGGTGACTGCGGTCATGAAGGTGACGACACAGACGATGATTAGGGTGCCCACGGTCATGAAGGTGACGACACCTAGATGATGACTAGGGTGACCGTGGTCATGAACCTGACAACACAGACAATGATTAAGGTGACCGCGGTCATGAAGGTGACGACACAGACAATGATTAGGGTGACCACGGTCATGAAGGTGACGACACAGACAATGATTAGGGTGACCACGGTCATGAAGGTGACGACACAGACAATGATTAGGGTGACCACGGTCATGAAGGTGACGACATCTAGATGATGACTAGGCTGACCGTGGTCATGAACCTGACAACACAGACAATGATTAGGATGGCCGCGGTCATGAAGGTGACGACACAGTTGATGACTAGATTCAATTAGAACCGTAACACGTGTTGTTTGTGCTCCACCCAGGTGGAATGAAGGAGGTCTCCCTGCACACTAACCGGCAGTACAGCGGGGGACTGGTGGGCTGCGTCTCTCACTTCACCCTGTCTACCGACTATCACCTGTCCCTGGTGGAGGACGCTGTCGATGGGAAGAACATCAACACCTGCACCAACTGAAAGACCCCGGGGCCCCATGTCACAAACACGACCGTTCAGATTAGCCGTGCTGATCTGGGATCAGTTGAACCTTTCAGACGAGGAGGAGTGGTCAATGTGGACCTGATCCGAGCTCAGCACTTTTACTCTGAGGGACTTTGTGAACATTGGGCTTTTCTATTCGGAGGACAGACCCGGTCACCTAGGGTCCTGGTCACACAGCATGACTGCAGCGGAGAACGTGATAGCTCTTCCTCGGAAAAAAAGTGTTGCAACCTCAACCTGCAAAGGACAATTTGATGGGATGGTTTTGAGGATATCAATTTCTTTTGTACATCTTTGTTGAATGATTTCAAGATCCCGAAATATTTAGTAGAGTCATGGTTTTGATAAAGCAACTAAACATGACTTCAAACGTTTGTAGAAAAACACCCTTCTTAGATGTTTCTTAATGGTCTGTTCTTGGCATGTTATGATATGTAGTGTTGTGTTGTCTGATTTAACCGGTCCATAGAATACACGGTGTGTTTGGCAGGTTGCTAGTGTTGGATGATGATGAAGATACCTGTGTTGTGAGTCTAGATCAGGGGCAAGCAGATGCCAACATGCCCTCGGTAGGTTTGTATGATACACTACAGGTCACTTATGAACAACTTAAACTTAATCCAAAGTATGTAGAAATTATTGTGGATCTGTTCTGTTTATTTTGGCCTTGAAAGCAGTTTCTGAAAAAGGAATCGAAAAGACTAAGAAACATATCCGGGCCTCTGTTGAGTTTAAAAATTCAGATGTTGCTCTTGATTAATAGAGTTGGTGCACATCATGATGATTATAGATATTTTTCCTAAAATCACTACATTTTAGTCCTTGAATACTCAATCAACCCTCTAATTAAACACAAATAAGACAGAAAGACTCTATATTGTACTATTGCAACTCTTCTGATAGTATGAGAGTCTAAAATCCAATTTAGGAAAACAATTGCCGACCTCTACATTTGAAATGGTATGCTGCCCATGTCAACCTTCTAGTTGTGTTGTGGATCTGGTTCTGAAACCAAATAATAATGCTTCATTCAGTCACTACATCACGAATTCTCAGCTCACCTCAATGGAAGGTTCACCACCAAGAACATTCTGAGAATGTTCTTTATAGATACTGTATGTCTTTATTTGGGGACATATGTTTGTCATTGATGCTCAACTATTCATGTTTTGTTTGAAAGAGAAAACACCAAATATGTCTAGAGGACATTGCTGATGAGAGATATTTGGAATTAAAAAAAATAGCAAAACTTTATTTGTGTCAGTTGATTGAATTCCAAAGCCCAAAACATTGTATATTCCCAAACCTCTCTGGGACCCGAAGCAGATTCAAAGTAATGCTGTAGCGTTAAACTAGCTCAACTGCTTCACCCATTATAGGGCAAGATGACAAGTTGATTATTTGACAAGTCTTCAGGCTTGCCAACTCAAGTACATGGAAGGGCCGGGGTACCACCGGTCTGAATTGTTCTCACCGGGATTACTGACCTACCCACTGGACAGTTCCGTAAAAGAATTCTGCGAAGAGTAAGTCAAAGCAAATAATTGGTTTGAAAAGCACCCTTACACCCAAGCCCACGGCTGTTTGACTCAAAGCTGCGCCCTAGTCATTCAGCTTTTTTTGTTTTTTAATACACTTTTCAAACCCAGGGAAGGAATAACACTATCCTCCCGCTCCAGTTAATTATGTACAGTGGTTTTATTTGTATACATTGGGTTTGTATTATGTCTGTACGGATGCCACTGGAAGAGTGTACCTTTTCCCCACCATGAGTGAGTCTTCCCTAGTTACTGTTTCTTTTATTTCTAGATAATGATCCGGCATGTTGTAGAGAATCTCCTTTCCTACCCTTTCACGGGCTTCTTCCATGTCATTATGAGTAGAATCAAGGGGAACCATCTCCATTTTTAAGTATTTGTTGTTACGGAGAACCATCTCGTAATTGTTTTCCACATCTACTGCTTTACACATCTCTTGTTCATTTATGAAGAATAGATCGGAACAGGTTGGTGATGTCACCTGCGGTTGTGGAAGGTTTGCTCTGTGATCCTCACTTAACTTTTTGAATTTAAAGTACTGCCCAACTGACCTCTTCAAAGTGATTGATAGTCATGCTTTGGACCAACTATACCATCTTTTCAACTCAACGGAGCCCAGCACGCATCACATGCACACATGCCCAATAACACAGTTATTTCATCTCTAGAAATCAGCGTTTACTTCCTAGTATCAGACAGAAAGTGCACAACTGCAGAGAAGGGGAAATTATTTTATCCCAAAATGCCATTGAATAGTTGGCGGAAAGGTTACCTTTGCTTTGGTTCGATGGGCGGGAAAATATTTTCTGCAATGATATCATTGGTACAGATTAATGGTGCTTCTAAATGCCCTTGGCCAGCCAGGCTGGTTACAAAAAATGTAAGCAGGTTTCTTTTTTCCTAAGTGGGACACGGCCTCACTGGTCCACACTGTAACTCCGCCCATGTAAAGCAAGACAGTAATCATTGGCCCAATTTTTAGGGGGGACGGGCCCCAGTGGACAGTTGGTAGCCTTGAGTCCACTGATCCTTTTTCACGTTAGCATAAACTATTAACAGATTAAAGCCCAATTTGTACTAAGACTACGTCCCCTATGTCCACCCTTCTCCCAAACTGTGCCCTTGCTTGCTTTCTTGGTCTGGATTAATGATAACGCTCTCCACTACTTTGCTCCTTAGGCCAAATCCAATGATGTGTATTTAAATTCATGAGAGGGATGGTGCTGGTGAAGACCCAGGTTTCCTGTTGCAGCATGATTATTTACATGCTGTAGAAACTCGAAGTTGGCTCGAAGTTGGACCCAACATCTGTAGATCAGACGCCCAGAATTGTGAAGAAATTAAGTGCATTGGCCTTTCCTGGTAACAGCACACTTTTCCTGTGAAGCCTGTCTGCTGATGTACACTGATTATAGCCTGTGCAGAAACCCTAATGATGGTTGAATGATCTCCAATGAAACAGTATGATTTCAACCCTGCTGTCGCTCAAATAGCGGGAGAGTAAATTACATTCTGCAACTCTATTATAACGTAGTAGTTAAAGAAGAATGGGTGGATTAGCAATTCTAGTCAGGATTCGCTGCCTGTAGCCACTTAAGACAAGTTTATGTAGATATGAATACATTATAAAATAATGTTTTATAATATTTCACAATATGCTATCAGTTTGCCTTACTATGTTACTGCACATGTTCAGACACCAGTCCATTTTTAAACAACTGGAAACTGACATTTTGCATGAGAGGACATGCTGATGGGGAATCTGCCTTTCATTGTCCCTAAATGATTTCGGCAACATTTTCTATATTCTTTTGGTCATTATATGGTTTATGGACTGAAAAGTAGTGACAGATGAACGTTTTTTTTGCTCAGTTTGAAATCAAACTCATTCTTGAGCAGGACCTGGCCACAGGCAATGGATTTGACCACTGGTCTATCCCAGGCTTTTTGTAACATTGTCTTCAAAATATTTTTTGTTCAGTTATGAAGTATTTCTGTAGTACTGTTGTCATGCCCTGGCTGCGAGCCCCTGGCCATTTCAGGGCAAGACTTTTTGTGAGGCCTCTAGCCCTCTTCATGCCATTGTGGGCTCCCCAGTCAGAGCAGCTGCATTCAGTTGACTCTGATTGGGGAGCCTACTTAGGTTCATTTTCTAGCCACACCCGGTGTGGTTTATTGTTTGTGAATGTCTCAACAGCTCACGG